>JAECWQ010000228.1:2130000-2371769 GCA_018150835.1 Drosophila repletoides
CTCTTTCCTAAGATCAGACTTGAGCTGGATGCATCCATATTAGATATGGGATTCACGTTGCACGTGGGCGCAAAATAATATTTATTTTTCTATTATTTTAAAATAATAAAATCAATTGAATTGTAGGTTTTTTTTTTTTGTTTTTGCAATAGGATTAATAATATTATTAATATTTTAACACACTTTTACCAGTTTTTAGTAATTTTATTATTTAACGTGGTGACAGACCGTCAGCCCACGGAGTAACAGTTCCGCCGTCTTTTACAATGTGTAATGGAAAAGACGCAGATTTATTACATTGCGTTGTCCATCTGTTGCATTAAGCTCAGAATAAAGCTCTCAAAAATTACAGCGCATGCGATAAGTTTGTCGCTAATGGCTTGCGCTGTAAATACCTATGTATTTCTTATGTATGATTCTGCAACCATTACATTACGACTGATTGATCGTTCTGTATTCAATCCTTTCATGATTTATAATAACTATTATTAGATTGATATAAGAATTGTCGAACTTGATTTAAGGTCATGTAGACTATTCGATCCATAGTAAGCCGCTTAGCACTTGAAGCGAAAACGCATTGGGACTGATTGACTTATTTAATGTTGTTAACAAATTAAAAAGAACTTAAATTAAGCCGTGTTGAACTTCAATTTAGCATTATATCTTTTTCTATGCAGTAGTTTATAATTGCAGTTTTTCAATATAATCTTTTTATTCTTTTAGCTAAATTTTCTCGAATCTTTAATTTGCACTTTTTTTTTTTGGATCACTTGTTTGATTGTTTTAATTTATTGATTGAATATACATAATATATAAATATGTATTCATAGCATAGTAAACATATATTTAAATATATATTATCTGACTGTGGACGCAAAATGAGTTATTTTCATACAATTTTTGTTTGATTTCGTTCTATTAATTGTCACTGTAAATCGGTATATATATATATATATATATATATATATATATATATATATACGCAAAATGAGTTATTTTCATACAATTTTTGTTTGATTTCGTTTGATATATATATATATATATGAAAATAACTCATTTTGCGTCCACAGTCAGATAATTAATTGGTTTTTAGCACTTGCATTGCACTTGTTTATTTTTAGATAATTTATTTTTGGTCATGGTTTTATACTCAGAGAGAATAACATCGAGCCCAAAATTAACAATTCAAGAATGATATTTTAAAGCTTGGATTGTTTATAAGTCATAAACAGAGTTCCTAATTTATGGCTATTCAATTTAGTTGCTTTAAGGCGTTGTTTTTCTCCCAGTGTATTGTCATTTGAATATTTTTTGTTTCGTTTTCGTTTACTTGAAGTAAATAATACCACATTGCTTAGTTTTATTTATATTTGCATTGGATTACTTTGAGCTAATTTTTTGGGAAAGTTGGGAATTCCACTTAATTTATTTATGTACAATCTTAAATGCCAATATTTGTGCTCTTCTTAATCGATTTCTCTCTTAGTTAAACTTCCTTTTGGATTTATAATAATTACGTTCTCTGAGTGGTACAAAATAATGTGTGCTACACTGAAACGATTGAATGATCGTTACTTAAGTATCTGCCTTATAGACATATATATATGTATATATATTTTTATAGTTCACAACAGATCTAATTAGTAACTAAATATTTACATTGAATAACATTTTGTTCTAGTTGACTATAAATACAAGGGCTTAAGAGCTGCAAATTTTATTTTTTGTTTTTGTTTTTCCTCTCTTTTTTCTTTGCTTAGCTTGTAAAAATCGGACTTAAAACTAAACAGAGATTAGGTGCAGTCTAGTAGTTTAGGAGTATTTTCCGGCTTAATCCGAGAAGTTCTTTTCGTCGGAGAAACGCACATGATTCTGCTGCTTGAGGCGACCGCAGCTGCCGCCGGTAGTAGTGCGTTGTTTCAATGCTGCCATTCTCACAATTCCGTCTCCGTTTCACTTCCGGCACTTCCGTGTGGTCGTGAATGTGGGCGAGGACGAGTTTGTCCACTGTTCATCGCAGGAGCAGTAGCCGCGTGCCATATCACCTCCCTCAGTGCCAGAGCATGCGTCTCCTGTCTAAATTTCATCTCCATCTCCACCTCCACTTGCTCCTTTTGTTGTTTCATATCCTGCATTGAGCTGGCTATCATCCTGGCCGTCCAGTTTATGTGCCTTTTTCAGCGCATAGAATTCCTCGGGAGTCTCGGCACGCAATTTTTCTATGGACCTGCAAGTTGCAAAAACAGAAAAAATTCAAAAATTATTCCAATTTTGACTATAGCGGAAATTGAGCAGTCAAAGTGTAAACCTCTTATCCAAACTCACTTTTCCCCTCCTGTTAGACCAACTACAAAAGTTAATAAACGCTCTGAAAATTAAACAAAATCCATCCCATAAAAGATTTATTATTAATTTGAATTGCAACGCTAGAAAAATAATTTCTATAATATTTCAGTTATGTTAATTTCCATGATTGTCGCTTGGTAATCCCAATTTGAGCGGCATTAAATCTTTGATTTCATCATCATCCCAAAGAGTCACAAGTCCAATTAATAAATTCATGTAAATAAGCCTCAAATTTGTTGTTGAATAAAAGAGTATAATTATGATATGATAATAAATTATGACTTTAAAGAAAGATCGAGAGGTCTATCCGTCATCATACAGCTTCCACAGGCCACAAGAGTAAATAATCTTCGGCGTGAAGAGGACAGGCTTTCCTCACAGAGAGTGATTCATTTCTTTGCGTTAATCTTTTGCTTAAATATTTGGATTTCTCTTCAGTTCTCGGTTAAAATGAGAATAAGTTTATAGCCAGTAAATACAATGGGCTAACTAGGTTCTGCAACTGAAGTATCGAGAATGCAGCAGTCCTCGGATTGAATTCAATTATGCAAATACTCTAAGCTGCTTTGGAATGAGATTTGGGTCAAGTACTTTGAAATACCAACTGATAAAAAAATTCAATTTAAGTCCGATTTTTCTGAGCCACGTCGGTAGCTTTAAGGTCGTTAAAGTATCTCAGAGCTGGTAAATTAGCCCAAAACACACGCATAGTTACTCGTATCTGAGATGACCTCTTGTCTGTTCCTAGAAGCTGCTTCTACTGTCCGCGTCAACGTTAACTCTAACGTTAGCATTGTTGTCTTGCCATTAAAGTTTACGAGCCATGTTTACAAACAAATTGCCTTCAGTGCTGCCATTGCCACGCCCCACGCCTAAGCCCGCGCCTTCGCCCGCGCCTACGCCCACGGCTACACAGTGTGAAAAATCGGAACATAAATCATATTCCTTGTTAAAAACATAAATTCTAGATTTCTTGTTTTTATATAAAATCAAGTTTTGGTCTACAGATGATTATTTTTTTAAATTTTTTATGGCAAAGTGCTGAGCAACGTGCAAGCTTTTCTCCCTGTGTAGTCTGAACCACAGTCTGCGCACGTTCTGCTCATTTGTACCATTTGGAAGCCTGGCCCTGAATCTCTTTGTACTTATATTTCACTCCCTTTTTGTGAATTGGGGTAATATATGATTCCTTCCAAAGACATGGAAATACAGCGGAATCAAGAGATAAGCTAAAAAGTTTGAGTAGGAGAAGATGTAAAGAGCTCCAGCATTCTCTGAGTACGCAACTTGGGATATTATCGGGCCGAGGAGAATATGAAGATTTTAAAGTTTTCATTGCTGAAACTAAATCGTTATCAGTAATGATAATAGGATAAGGATAAGGGTAAGCGATATTGTTAATAGAAGAAGTGTAAGTAGATTGAAAGAAATTTGCAATAAGGTTAGCACTAGTTAAGTCGTCAATGGATCCCTCATTCTTCAGAAAAAATGTAGAATTTACAAATTTATAAAACAGTTTAGGATCCCGCTTAAACTGATTCCTGCAGCGCATAAGATACTTATTATAGCATCGAGAGTTAAGGAGAAGGAAGTTAGATTTAGCAATAGAATATTTAGAAAAATCAATATTAGATCCAGAGAGTTTACATTTTTTAAATAATTATTTGTGTAAACCAGGGAGGCTTGGATGAAATGCAAAAATGAAATGCGCAATGCAACACTACTTGGAGTGCAGATATCAAGAAGAGAGTTAATAGTGTCATAGAAGTGGGTTAGAGCAAAATTTATATCAACCGAATTGTATAGAGTAGACCAATCAGCTGAGGAAAGAAGTTGATTAAGCAAGGAAAATGAAAGGTAGGATGAAAGGAGTCTTCAGGAAATACTAATAGACAAAATCTTGACACACTGGTAGAAGTGAAATTGTTGACAAAAATAAGATCAAGCATTCTGTGAAGATTATTAGGAATCGAGTTTATTTGAAAAAACGAAAGGTCATACATGGAATCTAAAAATTCATGTTGTGTAGAAGGCAAAAGATAATTAGATTTCCTAAAGAGAGACCACTGGATATTAGGCAAATTGAAATCGCCTAAAACGACAAACATATCTTTATCACGTACGAGTGTTGATATATATTTAATACGGCTTAAATGCTGCATATAAAGAGAAATAAAAACCATTAAACGATACCTTAATGGCAACTATTTCCACATCAGGAGGTGAAACGTATAAAGTAATTGATTCGGACCGAAGGGAAGAAATAACTGCAATGAGTACCCCACCACCACGACGAGTTATTCTATCTTTTCTGTAGGATGTAAAGGCTGTAGAAAAAATTTCAGAACTTGAAATTGAGGGATTAAGCCATGTCTGAGAAAAAGCAATAATTTGAAACTCGTAGGAAGAACTTTGTAAAAATAAATTTTTAAGCTTAGACACTAGACCTCTAACATTCTGATAACTGCTATGTAGTAAATCTGAAGATCGATCTTGTTTTTTGGAGGATTATTACTAATGGTTGCTTGCGAAAGAGAGCCAATAGCTTGAAGACTGACAGGCACCGGCTAAGTGCGTTTTTTTATAATGAACTCATGAACAATTATTTGTGGAGGCCAGAAATTTGGATCACAAATAAGTGAGAATGTGTCTGATGGAACGTTAATTTTGAAGGAGGCTATTTCCCTAGGTTCAGAGAAATTAAATTTAGATACTGATACATTGCTTGAAGATTTGCTGGCAATATAGGCAGCAATAGCTTCACATGTAGTATCAGCTGAAAGTCTAGATACGAAAATTTGCTTACGCGGTGCAACAACAGTAAGCAAAGGGAGTCGGGGCAGGGTCAGAACCCTGAACAGTTACCGAAGCTGGAAGCACAGTTATGGGTGCAGTACCAGGATGGGCTGTAATTGAGCCAGTTGCCGGGGATAAAGTCGCAGACACCAACTGATGTCGAGCTGCAACGGCACCCGGAGCTGGAGGGACAGCTGGACTTGTAACTAGTGCTGTAGTTGGAGCATAAGTCTAAGCTTGATTAGGAGAAGTTGGTGGGATATGAACAGCACATACATTGGTATTTGAAGAATTATCGGGGTGTTCAAAGGAAGGGTGGCCGACTGACGGTGAAGGCGAGGGCGAGAAAAATAAACCGGAGATAATTCTAAACGGAAAGGAGTTGATAAATTTTCTGAAGGGGGAATAGCCATTGCAGAGGAAGATGGAAGAGGAACATTTAAAAATTGATCCTCTAACCGACGGATAGGTGGGGATTCGAAATTAAACTCACTAAGCATCTTAATGCTCGAGTCAAAATCACTCGACAAAAGCTTGGACATTTTATGCAACTTAAGAAATTGACGTCTCACAGAATTATACATTTTGGAGAAATTCAATTGCAAGTCATTGTACCTCGGACAAGAACATTTCAGGCCGCCACAACCTTTCTTGGAATTGTCTTTTTCCAACTTGTTAATATTTCGCCCAGTTAGAACTGCACATTTGCCATGCATCTTGCTGTCACACAACCAGCAGTTAACAAACCTTCAACTTGCAGCAAAACATTTTATTAGTACACAATATTAGTAAGAAAAAAAAAGATGCTAAAAGTTTCCTACTGGGTATTATTATGATTAGTATGAAGAGCGCGCAAATTGAGAGCGCAAATAAATAGCTGTTAGTTGCAAGAAATAACACAAACAATGCTTGAGCAATGCGCAAAGCAACAACAAAAATTTGACCGGGCGAGCGGCGCACAAGCGAACAAAAGGAAGATAGGTAAAGGTATTATTAATAGAATAATTAAAGCTTTTGATAAGAATTGCACAGCTTATGACTATGTGTGCAACAATGTGATACTGGCTTACCAATAACGTTTATTTCCAAGTTAAATTTAAAAGAAAAATCACTCAATATAGCACAAAACGAATTTTATTACGGAGCACTACAAAAATTCGACTCTTCACTATGATAGAAATCTTTCTCCCATGTATGTACCCATGTCAACAGGAAAGAAAACTTTTACTTCATTATCTCAAACTAATAACAATATTTATTTAACAATAAATGACACTAAATATACTCCATTGAGTTATTCAATGTGATCTTCTTAACTTTAAATTTAATGACCTTTTTTGTGTTTTTTTTTTTGTCTAGTTACAGAAAATTTTTTATTTATAATTAACATATTAATTATTTGTAATTTTTTTCCTTTAATCTACCACCATTTTTATTTATAATATATTGAAATCTAACTATTCCAAAAAAATATATTCATATTCCCTTATAATTAATTTTAATTCATTTAACTTTTTTTCTTTCCATGAAAAACTTTGCTTAATTTAAATTAATTAGTTTTCTTACTTAAATAATTTGAAAACATTTAAGAAATAAAATATCTAACTAATAACATAATAATGTGGATATATTTTTATGGCAGGGGGTGTAAACAAAATGTGCATAGAAAAAAACTAGCCTATCATATTCTTTGTAATTTATATTATTTTTTTTTTGTATTTATTTTTATAATATTTTTTTTGCTTTTGTAGATACTTAATATTTTAATAAAGAATTTTTTCAGTGTACAGAAATAAGGGGTTAATAAAAATTTAATACATTTTATTTTTCATTGTTAAAAGAATAAAGAGAAATAAAAACGTGTGACTTACATACATTTATCCAAAGAGCAATCGATGAAAGGCCTTCCAACGGTATACCGGGTCATGTTGTTTGTTTTGTTTCATGTTGAGATTTATATTTTTCTTGTTGTGTTGTTTTGTGTGTGTGTGTGTTTTTTTTTTTTTGTGTAATATTAAATTTTTATCATATGGGATATGGGAAAGGTTTGGGGACATGCATTTTTATCATTTTTTTTTTTCAATATATGTATGTCTTTTTTTGGTTGTTAAATTTATGTTAATTTATTCTAACTATAACTCAGAAAAAATTGAAAAATAGAATTATCTAAACAATACATATCTGTTATGTATATTCATAAGTTTTAATGAATTTTATTATTTAATATGGTGACAGCCCGTCAACCCACGGTGCAGCAGCTCCGCCGTCTTTTGCAATGTGTAATGTAGTAGAAGTAGTAGAAGTAGCTCTACAAGCTTATATACCACAAAAAGCATTTTTCTAACACATGCTCAATTATAGGGACGATTTGTCGCATGCGTATGCATCGCTTTACTCGCGATATTCAGCTAAGCTGCAGCTTGCGCAAGCTTGCTCATAAACTTAATACGTGAACGCAGATTTATTGCATTGCGTTGTCCATCTGCTTTCTGCATTAAGCTCAGAATAAAGCTCTCAACAATTACAGCTCAGGCGACAAGTTTTTCACAAATGGCTTGCGCTGTAAATACCTTTGTTTTTCTTATGTATGATTCTGCAACCATTACACCACCCGATAATTCTGATTCGATAGAAGCAAGATTAGCGGGAAATTAAACTCGAATATCTTTCGCATGGTAAGTTCCAAGTTCTCGGTCCTGTAAGTTCTTTTAAACATAAAAACAGTTGCTAAGTTTTCTTGCTACCCGTCACTTCAAAAACTTTGGTGCTAATTTTGGATTAAATTTCTGCGAGAATTTGCACAGAGTAAAGTTTCGACTAAAAACTTTCTGACCTACTTTGTACAAATTGTATTTTGTCGCATTTCTTGTGTACGCTTTCCTAATATTTTTTCTGTATCTTTACGGAGTAGTGCGAATTGATCAATTCTATCCAATGGAATTCTAGGCTCTTCTAAAAGTGATACTTCTTTTAATAATTGATAATCAGAACCATGTGTGATCATATCTAATCCAAATAATACTTTATATGGAGAGCAGCCTAATGATTGATGCAAAGATGATCGCAAGGAAAATGAAATGGCCGAAATATGCTTGTCCCACTCGGTCTGATCTTTTTTCAAGTAAGCGCGAACAGACGCTAACAATGAACGATTGACTCGCTCTGCAGAGTTACTTTGTGGGGAGTATAAAGCTGTATATACATGTCTTATGCCTAATTCGGTCAGAAAACTATTAAAATCTTTCGCTTTGAACTGAGAACCATCACTAACTACACTTTCAGGTACTCCAAAACAGTGAAATATATTCTTTAATAGGAAATCCTGAATTGCTGACGAAGTAAATTTTTTTAAGGTATGAAGCCAATGATATTTACCGAAATGATCTAGGACAATGAGCAATCCGACATGACTACGTTTACTTCTTGGGTACGGTCTTAACAAATCAATATATAACCTCTGAAAAGGTCAACACATTTGGAGTTTGTAAGCCCATCGGCGGTCGAAGAACATAATTAGGAGCCTTGGTTTCCTTTCCATGAGTTTTGTTAATGTGTTTCATCTCTGTTCTCATGTAAATAAAGTGCTGAGAAATTTTAATATCATGAAATTTTGACTGATTCTGCGTAAATTTCTCGATATGTGATTTATATTCTGAATCAAAGAAAGATTTAGATTCCAAATCACATTCTCGACAATGCATCGGGAACAATATGGTATTTTCCTTTCTATGTAAGTTGGAAAATATTGATTTAAAAGGCGGGCATGTCTGTGCCATTGGATTGTAGTTTATAGAATGTTTTATTGACAAAAATATATTATATGCTTAGCCTATGTATATGCTAAAGGCATGCGGCTGCGCTGCCGGTTATGCCGGCAGCAGAACGGATGCATTTATTTATATTATGTACTATATGAGTATGCGCTGATAAGCCATATTAGAGAGAGAGAGAGAGTCTTATGTGTATATATGCGCATACTACAGGCGGTCAGCGTGGGAATGCTGACTTAGCACATACTACATCTCCCTCCTTTTGAAAAATAACGTAATGATATGTAGTTATTTTATTAGTAAAAATAAACCTCTTTTTTTTTTTTTTTTTTTTATTATTTAGTATTATATATTATATATAATTAGTTATATATATTTATTAATAATATACTTTTTATTTATTTAATTTTTTTTTTAAATTGTACTTAATAGCAATAAAGAAAAAAAATTAGAAAAATAATTTTACTTATGGCCATCTATACTTTTTTAATTTATCGTTATGTACTATTTGTTTCTTATTTTTATTATTAGAGATTGTAATAGTATCTCTTTCTCCTATTTCCGATACCGTGTACGGACCGGTATATTTAAAATCTAACTTATGACCTGTTTCGTTTCTTAGCAAAACTTTATCACCTACTAGTATATCTATATTCCTTACTTCCTGATCATATAGTTTCTTATTATTTTTCTTATTTTCGTCTATCATAATTCTAGCTCTTTAGTATGCTACTTCTAGTCTATATTTACTTTCCTTAGCATGGTCATCTATATTGTATATTGTTTCTATATTATACTATAAAGTATAACTATACTATTAAAGTGCTTTAGTAAATTATTAGTTTTTCTAAAGACTAACTCATATGGACAATAATTATGAGCCATAGATGGGTAAACGAAATATTGGAGCCATACGTCCCAATCAGGTTTATTAACCGATATGTACTCATTAAATGTTCTGTGACTTCTTTCGACTGTTCCAACTGTCTAGTGGTGGTGTGCTGTTGATGTTATATTATTTATTTTTAAATATTTGCACAATCATTTATAATTGAATTCTTATATTCTGTTCCCATGTCCGTAATGAACGTCTTCATTGGACCTTACTTCAAAATAAAAGATTCAAATATGGCTTTAGCGACAGTAGTTACGCTTTTGCTTGCAACTGGTATGACAACTAAATATTTGGTTAAATCA
Organism: Drosophila repletoides; assembly: GCA_018150835.1. Taxonomy (NCBI): domain Eukaryota; kingdom Metazoa; phylum Arthropoda; class Insecta; order Diptera; family Drosophilidae; genus Drosophila; species Drosophila repletoides. The sequence goes on from JAECWQ010000228.1 coordinate 2,140,113, forward strand.
CATATTAGTGTAATTGCATATTCATTGACATATTCAGATTTTGGTAGTGGACAGACACTATTGGTCCACTCTGTCGAAAGCATAGATCGGTATATCAGTTATTATTAAGGGGGTTTTAGTGCGCGTTGTTGTTTTCGCTTTGTGGTATTTTTGACATTTTCTTATGTAGTCAGTTATATCTTTAGATATACCTTTCCAGAAATAATGTCTTTTTACCTTGGCCTTTTTGTAATACCTGTATGACCGCCCTGTATTGGATCATTATGGAATTTAGACAAAATTGCTTCTTTTTCTTTCTCATTATTTATTTGGGTCACCGGATTCAGTGGCGTTTTTGTTAAAGATTTTAATATTTTATTGCCCATATTTTTAAAATTATCTATTGAAACGCGTTCAAAGATATTTTCTCGCGGTGCCACATTGAGTTGACTGATTTTGTTTATACCGGCTTGCATTTCTTTCGAAAAACCTACCTAAGTCAAGGCTTCCATTAGTATATAAAATTTATATATTATAAATCGCTAACATCAAATCTTGCAGTATGTTTAAAGAAACATACGTATTACGTATTACACGTATTATTTAAATGCTAAGTCACTTCTTTACGTACTTCGTCATTTTAGATGACTTCGTATACGTTGGGCTTTGAAGCTTTTTCCAGAGGTTGCCTAGGCAATTCCTCTTTTTCATTTCCTACGCAGGATTTTTGTCTACTTTGATATCTTGTATTGACTTTATTTATATGTCCGGTTATATCTTGTAGTTCTTCGATGGTTATTCTTGATAACGCATCTGCTACGTAATTGTCTTCACCCTTCAGATATTACACTGTAAAATTATCTCTAATTATAATGTTAATTTGGAACTTGGATTGACCATTGCAAATAGATAAGTTAGTGGTCTATGATCTGTTTTTACTTTGAAATGGTTGCCATAAATATATGGTTGGAAATGTGTTATTCCCCAGTGAATAGGTGTTAACTCTTATTCAGTTGTACTCTTGTTACTTTCTCCTTTAGTGAACGATCTTGATGCGTATGTCATGGGAAGTTGGAGTGCATTAAGATTTCAAGTTAAAACCGCTCAACAGACTTGGTTACTTGCATCTGTTACTATGCAAAATTCTTTGGTGAAGTCTGGTTATTGTAACAAGGTTGGATTTATGAGTGCCGTTTTAAGATGATCGAAGGCATTCTGGCATTCTGATGTCCATTCGAATTTTACATCCTTTTTACATAATCTTGTTATGTGACGGGAATAGTCGGCAAAGTTTTTTTTTTGCAGAAAGCAACGAATCGGCTTTCGCTGTCCGCATCATGTGGGACTGGATAATTTTCAATAACTTTATATTTTGTATCGTCTGGGAAGATTCCTTTATCTGTGCACTTATGTCCCAAAAATGTGACTTCATGCATGAAAAATTAACATTTTTCCGGATGTAGTTTTAGGTTATGTTGCCTACATTTCTCAAAAACGTCATTTAACTTTTTGAGCATATGTTTTCGAAATAACCAATGACTATTAAGTCATCCATATAAAGAAATGCTTGCGATATGAGACCAGAAAATGCTATTGTCATCATTCTTTGAAATGAGTTTGGGGCTATTTTTTAGGCCATTTTATTTTATTTTTAACCCTTTTTTAAGGTCAATTTGGTGGAAACCAGACATTGAAATTGATTTGGTTTCTAGTCCGCATACATCTGTATAATTGGTGAATAATTTAGTTAATTTTGTTTTAAAATGTGTTGGAAAATTTTTGGACAATCGAGACAAGACTTCTTCTTTCCTACTTTCATTGTTGGTTTGAACTACAGTAATCAGTGATTGCAACATAAATACCAGTTTGAAGTTCCTGGTTTGGGATAAGTACACTATCTTCAGTTGAAGATAGTTAAATGTTTGGGTCAGCCTGTGATCTTCCTTAAGAATTGTATTATTATCAGAAGTTTATGTTTTGGGACATGAATTGGAAAATTTAAGTTATTGGTTCTAATTATAAGCCAATCCATGAATTTATTTATAAAGTCAATGCCTATTATTCCTTCATATGGTATTTCGAATTGCAAGTCTACAATATGAAAACAGTGTAGAATTATCTATTTATCTATCTGTATCTCGATTGACGTTAATCCTTTGGATTGAATAACCCCGTGGTTTATTCCTTGAATATTAATTTTGTTATCTTGTTGAATATTTTGAAAAATATCTTGCAATTGCGCAATTTTTAGTTATTGCTTTGACGGCATGTTGTGTTGAATAACTTCTGGCTAAATCTAAGGTTAAACCATCTGTTATATATGCACCTTCCAATGCTTTTGTCATCTGCTTAACCTCTACTATGTACTGGTTGGCAGTTTTATTGCGTTGCTGTAGATTCATAAGATTTGCTGACAATACCTCTACAGTTTCGCCTCTGACATTGCTTTTTAATCGGGAAATTACTTGTGTTACCGTATTTTCATTTCCGATGACGTTTCTGGGAACACCCTTTAGCTTTGTTTTTATTATCGAAACTGCCAATTGTTCGTATTCACCTTTTATTGATTCTATTATTTCCATTGCATCAATAAGACTTATTAGGTTTTCAGCTTTACCATCGATACCATATTTGATACCAGTGACCAATGCCCTTTGTTTAATTGATCTCTATGGCCATATATAGTAAAGCTGTTTACTAATATTTCTGCATGTCTGTATTTTGCGCTAATAACTTATACGATTTATCAAAATTGTCCCAAATTTCTTTTAATTGGCTACAAATCTGTTGCCATTTTATTATTATATTACTTTACTTTTATTCATTTTGCTAATCTCATTTAATGTGGACATTTATATGCTTTCAATAAAAAAATACTTTATTTATTGGGAATTTTACGATGTATTTAGAATTTTACTTTTTATTGTTTTAGTAATGTACATTAGGTATACCAAAGGACTGAACATTGTATTAGACTATATATTATTAATCTAATTCATTTAACTTCATCTTTATTAAATTTTTATATAGAGCACATATTTATTTATTTATTTATTTATTTTATTTTTTTTCAGAATGATCACTTTTTATAATAATCGCAATTATATTTTGTCTAGGTCATTTGCTTGACTTTGAAATCTTTTTTCAAACATTTATTGTGTAATTTGTATAATTTAAAGAATAGTTTCTATTTTATTCATAACATTTTCCGTTGAATCGACAACTTTAGTATTAACTAAACCCATTTTGGGTATTGTATAATTTAAACTTAAAAACTTTAATTTTTCTTTATGGCAGGCGTATATTCCTGCGAGCTATCTATTTTACTTATACTATTGCTTCTCATTTATTGACGCCATTCGGCGGGGAGAAATTTAAGATTAATTCACCTGTGTGAATTTACAATTTCCTACCTAACTTGTCGTACAGCTTTACAGGCCATACTTCTCATCAGGCCAGATTAGTCCGGGTTGATGTTTACAATTGTTTCTTAATTTATGTTTTTCATGTATAAAAAATTTAACCGGGTCTAGCTTGATTAGCTAGACGGGGCCGGTGCTGGCTGCACAGGCTGCTTATTCTTCGACGTCTGTTGGCGCACCGGTGCTGGATGCACAGGAGTATTCACAATACGGGGATTCCAAGGGTCCGCTGCAATCATTTGGGCATTCCTTCCTTGGTTTGGGTAGCTTCTTTCCGGGAGGCGATTGATTAGTAATTTGCTTATCAGTTGTGTTTATTTGTTTTGAGCGAGTAGATGTGATGGGAATCTTGTTTTTTTTTTTTGTATTCGATTAAATAGTCGATTAAATAGTCTATTAAATAGTCGAGTTCACATTGCAATTTTTGAGCTGTCGGCCATGCGGGTGCTGGTATGTTAGAATAGAGTAGCCATCTCAGATGGGATATTCTTTTCTTTACTTTCTTCTGCACTCGACCGCGTTTCTTTCCCATAACATCACTCTACTCACTCAGATTTTTTTGTTGTTGTTTGTTTGAGGGATGGTGTTGAAGCCTTCGTTGTCGTTGTTGTTCCACCATCAATTGTAGTTTTGGTCGGGGACGTGCGGCCAAGCTCGGACGTGCAGATTTGTTGTTGGATTATTTAAAATCAGTTGTGTTTGTTATGTTGCGATCCTACCCGAAGCATTTTGTTGGCGCAAAAGCCATAGCAGACTGGAATGATCAGTAAGAACTTTAAATTCCTGCAGCTCCAAATAGCATCTAAACTTTTCAATAGCTAAAATGACTGCTAAAATTTTTTCTGAAAGTCTAGATTCTGTAAGACAGGGGTAGAAGTAAGTATAATCATTAACTTTTGCATCGCTTCTTGCGCCTTATCTGTCCAGAGGAATTTCTTTTAACAGATGTTTGTAGTGGGGAGACTTTTCACTTCCAAATTTCCAAATTTCCCAAGGAAAAGATGTTGGTTTTTGATATTGGGTCTATTTATTCTTGCACTTCACTGTGACTCTTCAAATTATATACTAAAAACTTAATAGTAGTGATGGCCGCCTTGGGCCTGCCAAAGAGAGTTTGGAGACCAGAGAGAGTGTTAATATGGAGAGTTCTCAGCCAAGATGAGCGGATAAAATTAGCGATGCTCATTTAGCTCTTTTTTCCTGGCTGAGAACTGCTCATCTCTGGTTTGTTGGTGTTCCATTAGTGTTGCAAGGGGTTGGATCACTGCCGATTGCCGTTGTGGAGGAGCAGCTTCTGGTTGCGATATAGGTGGGCTGTATGCAGGAGTGTGTGTGTAGGAGTGTGTGGTGTTGCAGCTGGCACACCCGGCACTTATCACTGCTTCGGAACGAGTTGCCGGAATGCTGGTGTGCTAGGCAGTTGGCGCAGTATTTATTGATTAATACTGCTCGTAGGCGCTTCTCGGCGGAGAGTCGCAGCAACCGGGCGCATTTCCGCAGTAGATGTATTCCCCGGCAGACTCGGCGTCGGAACGAATGCGTTCCACGAGCAGACTTTGCTTCGGCAGGCTTGGGTTGTTTCGCGCGTGGTGCCATACTGTATTGGTGGAAAAAGAAATATAGATGAATTATTACCGGAAATATTGCACATGATATTTTGGACATAGGAGACACACAGGAGTGGGGAAAAAGAGGATAACAGTCGGTCTGATCGTCATTGACTTGGAAGGAAGCTGTCAGTTGAAAGGAGTATCAGTTTGACGACTGGTCTTTTTACTACACCTTGGGCGGTGAGAATGTCGACAACACGAATATTTTCGTCAGCACCCGGATAAATGGTCAGCACCCTGCCAAGGCGCCAGTCATTGGACGGAAGACTATCTTCCTTAATGATAACCATTTTACCCACTTGGATGTCCCTTGTTGGAACTTTCCACTTGTTCGTTTTGTGGAGCTCTTTTAAGTATTCGTCTTTCCAGAGGTTACAAAATAGGAATTCCTCAACCTTTTTGTGATGCAAATAAAAAGTTTTCGCATTACAATTGCATATTTAGACGTAGTGGCTACACACCTGTAGAGCCGCCTGGCAGAAAGTGGCCGTTTCTTCAACCTATCGATATAGCGATAAGTGTGGCAAGGCTTCCAGCCCTGCCAACTCAGTGAAACGTAAAATTTGGGCAACGCTGCACTTAATTTGAATACTTCAATATTGGCGGGAATTAATTGTATTCAACCACCTTTTGAACATTATTTCACCCTCTGCTTTTGTTTTTCCTTGAATTTCCTGTTTAGTTATATTTTTACTGCAAATGCAGTCGCATTAAACCCATTGTCAGTGAAATTACAAAAGTGTGTGTTTTTCTAAATAATTTAAAGTTTTTTAACCTAAATGTGTGATTGATATAAATTTATTATATAAATATCTATGCGGCTAAGTGTTAGGGTGATTCAGGCTGACTTCTGCTGTAACCCTTGCTTTGATTATATACCAAAGTACTACATTTGTACTTAATATACTCGTGGGTATACTTGGGTATATGATTAGCTATTAGAGCATTTACATTCTGTTTTTCTATGTGGTTCGTTTGTACACTGAACAAAATTGAGTATGTATATTAAATAGTGCTTCCACAAAATCACTTTGGTGCAATTAATTAGCAAATGTACATTTCTCTCCATCAGGCCATCAGTGAAATTTGATGAAAGACTATATATTTGATATAAAAAAATCAATTTATTTATTAATGTAGATATATTATAGCGGATCGACGTGATTACTTAAGTTTACATTGTACAAATATAACAATAGTACGATAGTACAAATATTTATTTTGATATCATACAATTTTATTCTATTCTAAGTTGAAAAATATTTATTTGAATCCGAATATCGCACTTTTAGATTTTTTTAAGTGAAATATTTCAGTTTAAAAAGTTTGAGTAGGGGAAGATGTAAAGAGCTCCAGCATTCTCTGAGTACGCAACTTGGGATATTGTCGGGCCCAGGAGAATATGAAGATTTTAAAGTTTTCATTGCTGTAACTAGATCGTTATCAGTAATGATAGGAGCAAATAAAGAGTTAGAGGAAGAAATAGGATAAGGATAAGCGATATTGTTAATGGAAGAAGTGTAAGTAGATTGAAAGAAATTTGCAGAAAGGTTAGCACTAGTAACAGTTTAGGATCCCGCTTAAACTGATTCCTGCAGCGCATAAGATACTTATTATAGCATTGAGAGTTAAGGAGAAGGAAGTTAGATTTAGCAATAGAATATTTAGAAAAATCAATATTAGATCCAGAAAGTTTACATTTTTTAAATAATTATTTGTGTAAACCAGGGAGGCTTGGATGAAATGCAAAAATGAAATGCGCAATGCAACACTACTTGGAGTGCAGATATCAAGAAGTGAGTTAATAGTGTCATAGAAGTGGGTTAGAGCAAAATTTATATCAACCGAATTGTATAGAGTAGACCAATCAGCTGAGGAAAGAAGTTGATTAAGCAAGGAAAAATTTCTCTTGCGAAAACAACGGCGGGTTTTACTAACAGGTTGGGATAGTGGTTTAGTCGACGTGGCAGGATGAAAGTAGTCTTCAGAATATACTAATTGACAAGATCTTGACACACTGGTAGAAGTGCAATCGTTGACTAAAATAAGATCAAGCATTCTGTCAAGATTATTAAGAATCGAGTTTATTTGAAAAACGAAAGCTCATAAAAGGAATCTAAAAAGTCATGTTGTGCAGAAGGCACAAGATAACCGAAGGGAAGAATTAACTGCAATGAGTACCCCAGCACCACGACGAGTTATTCTATCTTTCTGTAGGATGTAAAGGCTGTAGAAAAAATTTCAGAATTTGAAATTGTGGAATTGGACTCGAAGGAAGAACTTTGTAAAAATACATTTTTAAACTTAGACACTAGATCTCTAATATTCTGATAACTGATAGATCTAGTTTTTTGGAGGATTATTACTAATAGTTGCTTACGAAAGAGAGCCAATAGCTTGAAGTCTGACCTGAACAATTATTTGTGGAGGCCAGAAATTTGGATCACAAATAAGTGAGAATGTGTCTGATGGAACGTTAATTTTGAAGGATCAGAGAAATTAAATTTTGATACTGATACATTGCTTGAAGATTTGCTGGCAATATAGGCAGCAATAGCTTCACATGTAGTATCAGCTGAAAGTCTAGATAGGAAAATTTGCTTACGCGGTGCAACAACAGTAAGCAAAGGAGTCAAGGCAGGGTCAGAACCCTGAAAAGTTACCGAAGCTAGAAGCACAGTTATGGCTGCAGTACCAGGATGGGCTGTAATTGAGGCAGTTGCCGGGGATAAAGTCGCAGACACCTGAACTGAAGTGGAGCTGCAACGGCACCCGGAGCTGGAGGGACAGCTGGACTTGTAGCACGTGTTGTAGTTGGAGCATAAGTCTGAGCTTGATTAGGAGAAGTTGGTGGGATATGAACAGCACATACATTGGTATTTGAAGAATTATCGGGGTGTTCAAAGGAAGGGTGGCCGACTGACGGTGAAGGCGAGGGCGAGAAAAATAAACCGGAGATAATTCTAAACGGAAAGGAGTTGATAAATTTTCTGAAGGGGGAATAGCCATTGCAGAGGAAGATGGAAGAGGAACATTTAAAAATTGATCCTCTAACCGACGGATAGGTGGGGATTCGAAATTAAACTCACTAAGCATCTCAATGCTCGAGTCAAAATCACCCGACAAAAGCTTGGACATTTTATGCAACTTAAGAAATTGACTTCTCACAGAATTATACATTTTGGAGAAATTCAATTGCAAGTCATTGCACCTCGGACAAGACCATTTAAGGCCTTCACAGCCTTTTTTTGGAATTGTCTTTTTCCAACTAGTCAATATCTCGCCCAGTTAGAACTGCACATTTGCCATCATGTTGTCACACAACCAGCAGTTAACAAACCTTGGTTGGTCACCATCACGCGCTGGGCCATACGTGCAATTCAACTTGCAGCAAGTATACAATATTAGTAAGAAAAAAATATGCTAAAAGTTTCCTACTGGGTATTATTATGAATAGTATGAAGACCGCGCAAATTGAGAGCGTAAAGAAATAGCTTTTAGTTCCAAGAAACAACACAAACATTGCTTGAGCAATGCGCAAAGCAACAACAAAAATTTAAGCGGGCGAGCGGTGCACAAGTGAACGACCGCACAAAAGGAAGATAGGTAAAGGTATTATTAATAGAATAATTAAAGCTTTTGATAAGAATTGCACAGCTGATGACTATGTGTGCAACAATGTGATACTGGCTTACCAATAAGGTTTATTTCCAAGTTAAATTTAAAAGAAAAATCTCTCAATATAATACAAAACGAATTTTATTACGGAGCACTAAAAAAAGTCAACGGTTCACTTTGAAAGAAATCTCAAATTATAAATTAGTTTTTTCATTCAAATTGGTAAGGAGTTACGAGTATCAGGCAAACTATGAGAGAGCCTTAGTTCCATCTCTAACGCTTCTGACTAGTCTATATCTAGTATAAATATTTAGTAATGATGCTGTTTAACTAATTAAAAATAATTGTTGCACTCGAACATTACTGCCTAGTTAGGTTAATTTTTCCGGTAAACATACATTTTAATACCCTGGCAGTAAATAATAATATTATTTTGTCACTTTGTTGTGAAATGGTTAGAATGAACCATTTAGACGTTTAGATCAGGCTTTCTGTATTTATTTTTCCCCATTTTTGAAACAAGTTCCATAAAACTTTGAACATATTCTTCTTCTTGCTGTAGGAATCAGATCAATCATTGATAGAGGAATCTACTATAGTCAGGTCCAGTGGGTCGGACAGTTTGTCTGATATTCATACAGAACGTATTTTTTTTTAACTGAGGCTGTTCGGTTACTTGATATTGCATTCTGCATGCCAATCGATTCCTCCGCCCTTTGCACCTTTGCCTTTATCATATGGGATGAATTAGTGACCAAATGACTTATGCATTTGCTCGGTCAGTGGATTTACCTTTTAAAATTATTTGAATATATTAGTGTTCTTGCTTGTACGACTGTCGAACTGAGAATGAAGAAATATATTTTTTCGAGTTCAGGAGCAGACGAACAGTAGACGTGGCCTATTATTCAACTCTATGAAAACGATTCCATTCATATTATAGGCCACTCAGTGGATCGCTCTCCTCGGCTTGACGCTTGTAAATGAAAATGTCTCTAAGGCTTCCTCCTGTCTATTTTAACAGATTCTGCAACATATAAGAGCTTCAGCACTTGCTCCTCAGTGAATTCGGTGGTTGAGCTTTCATCAGTAACGTCTGAAGATTCTGAACTTGACTCTACCTGATTCGAGTCAGCCTTGTCCCCTCCCTTGTCTTCTTGAATATGGATTGTAACAGCCTTGATTGGGTCCATTTTAAATTTGGAAATACTGAACACATCCTTAGACTGGGTATGGATCCCGCTGGTTCCAAAATATTTGCCTAAAAAGAAAATGTGTATTTCTATTGTAAAGAATTTTTCCGCTACCTATTTGGAAGCTTAAGCTTGATCTTAGGCTGATTCATATTTTTTTTTTATTTATTTATTAATAAATCGACTAATTGCAGTCGATTAAAGGATAACAAAAGAATTAATATAATTATTATATAAATTAAATTAAAATTTAGAAATTAATTAAATTAAAATTTACAAGTAAGATTAAAATTGAATTCTGGGGTATTAAAATCAATCAATTTTTTATGGTCCAACATTTGTTGCACAGGATTGGGAAAAACCCAGGCAAAAAACCCAATCAGACCAGGAAATAAGGCGAAAAAGAAAATTAAAGATTGTTGAAAATAGAATGAAAAAAGAACATAATAGACAAAAGGATAGAAAGAAAGAGAGTAATAAAGTAAGATAACACATCACATGGACAATAAACAATAAACAATGTGACCGTGTGCCCCAATTTGATGGAACCGAGGATCCATAGTAGATGGAGCAGATGCGTCAATGTATCGCGCTTCAAGCCAAGCCATTGCTGTGGCGAAAATAATTAATAATTATAATGCAGATACCCGACATAGAACTACATCCATTTCTACATTAAAAAAATATCAAAAATCAATCGAGTATTGAATAATCAGAATCTCGAGATTTTGAGCGGATTCTCGGTAGGTATCCGGACATTTTTAGTGATGTATTAAATTATAATAAAGAAAAAGAAAAACAGAGGGAAAAGCGGACAATTCAGGAAAACACCAACCAAAAAAGAAGCAGTGTTGCCAAGGCAGCAACCACGTCAACCAATCAATGATTGGGGTTTTCCCGAAGATAGAACAGAAGAGCAGATTTTAGGTGTAAGAGCGAGAGTTCTAAAGAGATAACGTGATAAAATTCGCTGTAATTGGAGCACAGTACACGGAATCTATTGTGCAACGCATAGTCAGTTGTGCAATAGACTAAAAATACAGGATAATATAATTTCTTGTTAGTCTACGAGGAACATAAAAGTTAAGACGAGATAATAGAAAAGGAGAGCTAATGCCACCGATAATTAATTTATGAAGAAAAATAATACCAAGGATAGTTCTACGGTTAGTTAATGAAGGGAGATCAATGAGTAAGAGCCTATCAGAGTACGGTGGAAGACGGCGATCGGCCACGAAGGGCAAAGAGGAGGAATTGCTTCTGAATGGATTCAAGACGAACTTGATGGATTCCATATTGAGGACTCCAAGCACATGAACAATATTCTAGTATGGTAACAAAGGGGTCATTTAACTCCTTGGACCAACGTTTAATGAATCCAAGAACACCCTTGACTTTGTTAGTTAAAGAGGAGATATGCAGAATGAAACTAAGTTTGGCATCAAAAGTATTCCAAGGTCTTCCACAGTCGGTATACGTTACAAGGGTACATTGTCAAGCGTATACGTGACTAAGTGTGGAGTAATTCGACTAAAAGTCATAAAGAAGCATTTAGAAATATTTAAATGCAACTTATTAGCCTGACACCAAAGATGCATGGAGTTACAGTCATCTTGTAGACAAATATATTTAGAAGGATCGTTGTAAGAAAGAATAAGTTTCACATCATCAGCATACATAAGGATGCGTGAGTGGGACAAAATAGAAGGCAGGTCATTAATAAATAATGTGAAAAATAATGGACCAAGATGACTACCTTGCGGCACACCCGAAGTAACAAATACGGGTTTAGAAATTTCGGATCTCAACAGAACTCTTTGGGTTCTGTTTTTTAAATAAGAGGAAATCCAAGTCAGAAGTGTGGGGGGAATCCAATTCGATCTAGCTTGAAGATTAAAAAGATCATGATTTACAGAGTCAAATGCTTTACTGAAATCAGTATAAATGACATCTGTTTGCATTCTACTTAGGAATGCATCATTCACCAATGATGTGAATTCAAGCAGATTAGTCGTGGCAGACCGACTCTTAATAAAGCCATGTTGAAAAGGGGATATTATCGACTTACAGAGGTGCTGCAAAGTTGATGTTACAATTTTTTCGAATAATTTTGGGATTGCAGACAACTTTGCAATTCCTCTGTAATTCGATATATCGGATTTAGCTCCCTTTTTGTGAATTGGGATAATATATGATTCCTTCCAAAGACATGGAAAAACAGCGGAATCAAGAGATAAGTTAAAAAGTTTGAGTAGGGGAAGATGTAGAGAGCTCCAGCATTCTCTGAGTACGCAACTTGGGATATTGTCGGCCCCAGGAGAATATGAAGATTTTAAAGTTTTCATTGCTGTAACTATATCGTTATCAGTAATGATAGGAGAAAATAAAGAGTTAGAGGAAGAAATAGGATAAGGATAAGGGTAAGCGATATTGTTAATGGAAGAAGTGTAAGTAGATTGAAAGAAATTTGCAAAAGGTTAGCACTAGTAAAGTCGTCCTTGGATCCCTCATTCTTCAGAAAAAATGTAGGAGGCATAGACGAGCTGTTACGCTTAGAATTTACAAATTTAGGATCCCGCTTAAACTGATTCCTGCAGCGCATAAGATACTTATTATAGCATTGAGAATTAAGGAGAAGGAAGTTAGATTTAGCAATAGAATATTTAGAAAAATCAATATTAGATCCAGAGAGTTTAAATTTTTTAAATAGCTTAGTTTTAATATTTTTTAAATTTGAAAGTCGACGTGTAAACCAGGGAGGCTTGGATGAAACAGGCAATACAACACTACTTGGAATGCAGATATCAAGAAGTGAGTTAATAGTGTCATAGAAGTGGGTTAGAGCAAAATTTATATCAACCGAATTGTATAGAGTAGACCAATCAGCTGAGGAATGAAGTTGATTAAGCAAGGAAAAATTTCCCTTGCGAAAACAACGGCGGGTTTTACTAACAGGTTTGGATAGTGGTTTAGTCGACGTGGCAATTGATAGAGAAACTTCTACGGTAGGATGAAAGTAGTCTTCAGGAAATACTAATGGACAAGATCTTCATACATTGGTAGAAGTGCAAACAATTTGAGTGACGCTCGTTGAGCTTGGGGAAAAAGTTTTAATACTACACAATAATCAGACCAAATATTATTATTTTCAGGAAACAATAGCAAAATTAGTAAGCGGAAGGAGGGGATTGCCGTAATATCGTCACGAAATGTCTAAATGAGGCACCTCTGACCTCAGTATGTATAAACCTTTATTATTAATCAGGACGATGAGAAAGAAATTATAAAATTAAGTACTACTAAAAACTACTTTGTTCAAAATTTACCCGGCAGTTAGGGTAATTTTCCATGATAAAGTTAATACGTTCGTCTATACATTTCATGTGATTGACATGCCTTGCCTGTCGCTGCGACTGCAACTTTTGCCAGGTTTCCCATTTTCGTCCCGTAAGCCTGATGCCCTGTGTCCTCTTAGTCCTGAATCAAAGCGCACGCTGTACGCTCGACAGCTGCCATGTGCCGTTGGCTGTTAACCACAACGGATGTACTTGCTCCACTGACGTGTGTGTATGTGTGTGTGTGTGTGAGTGTGTTGCCGGTTCCGAGCCATGGGCTGCATTCATCCATGTCACCTTTTAGTTTTCGGCGTTGACAAGCGCATACTGTTGACAAGGCTTTCGCACAGTGTATCGCATATTAGACAAGGAGCAGTCAAAATTACAATAAAAAAAACCTTCAACTTTTTCAGCGGCTATTTATCCCAATGGAATGTCATTATAGGAAATATACCCAACTTTTCTTGGAACCTTGGAAGCGCAGAGTATTCTTAGCTGGCTATCTTGAAACACATTTCAGTCAAAGATTTTCGGTATTTTTTCTTTCTTTTGTTCTGATTTCTTCCTGTTTTTCCTACGTCAAACCTTAAAAGCTCCTTTGGCTTAATTTAGTCTTGGCCTGATTGCTTTTTGTCCCACTTTTCGTCATAATAAAAATGACAGAATTTTAATAGTAAATAGTATTATTAATCAACAATCAAACAAATGATTTTGTGGCATTAAAAAATAGTTTTTTTTTTTTTAAGCACAAACGATTTGACTGTGCGACTTGCATTTATCTCGGATGCACGGAAGCGGGCTTACGCCCTAAGCGAATGCCTTTTGAATGACCTTTCAGCTTAGTCCAGTTGAGCTGAGCTGATCTGAGCTGAGTTGAGTTGAGTTGAGTTGAGTTGAGTTGAGTTGAGTTGAGTTGAGTTGAGTTGAGTTGAGTTGAGTTGAGTTGAGTTGAGTTGAGTTGAGTTGAGTTGAGTTGAGTTGAGTTGAGTTGAGTTGAGTTGAGTTGAGTTGAGTTGAGTTGAGTTGAGTTGAGTTGAGTTGAGTTGAGTTGAGTTGAGTTGAGTTGAGTTGAGTTGAGTTGAGTTCAGTTCAGTTCAGTTCGTAGGGGTGCTGTGCGTCGCTGTGTCCCAGTGTGGGAATTTGTCAAAAGGATTTTACAGTGATTTAGCTACTGTTCCAAATTACTGCTGAATTCAGCCTGAGCCTGAGTTGCAAATTAGCTAAATATATATAAATATATATATATATCGTACAGACACCCCAACAAATTGAGTCAATAATTTGACTCTGCCACATTCTGCGGTCTTGCATAATAAATAAACGCCATGAAATACGCGACTTAACACGCAATGCACATTACAAAGAAAAAGACTCTTTGTCTCTCAGTGTATATGCATGTAGAGAGTGAGTGTGTATGCGCCATATGACACCACTTGACTCATTAATTACGCACTGGCATTTTTATTTTCATTGCACACTTTTACACAATTTATTATTACAATGCGAACCAGTTGAAATACAAATTGCCTTTTTTGCAGATATTCAGATACTCAGAGTTATTGACAGAGACACACACACATATGGAATTGTGGTGAACGGGACAAGCCGCAAATGAAACGTGTGCCTTGTCCTCAGCTGCTGCTTATTTGCAGAGTTGCCTTAGCTTCATCTGTTTGCCGCTGGCCTTCAATTCAATTGGTAATTGGAACAAAAGGGTATCACAATTTTAGCATTCAGCATGATCAACTTGCAATAAGCAAAAAAAAACATTAGCTGCCTTATAAAATGGCTCAAAAGCCAAACTTTTCTTTCCAAAATAACAGCTCAATTTGAACACAAAACAATACAGCAATAACGTCCTTAGCGTTTCAGTTGTCAGGTGGAAAAAAAAGTCAATTTGTTAAGAAGATGCAGTTCAGGAATAAATTCTGGACATTTTCAGAATTAGAACTCGAGTAGTTCACCAAAAAAAATAGAATGGTCAAGATTATCGGGTGCTGAACGTTGGTGCCACAGCCCCACATGCAGGCAGGTTTTCAGAATATTGCCAACATTCTGACCACGATTGTTCCGAATCGTGTAGACAGCTTTGGGAAACGATTCCGGTATTAAGATGCTAGGATCTCTTACCAAGTAGACAAGTTGAAGCGATTCCCCATTTATATCGTATTGGCGAGGTTTTCGGGTGCCAAATAAAGGTAACCTAGCATCACATGGAGGCATGTGTTCAGAATTTATCTAACATTCTGACCCCGATTTTACTGAATCCTGTGGTCGGATTTTGAAACAGAATACGGAACTTAAAAGACACGATAAATTGATGCGATTCCCCAAAAAAATCGGATTGGCAAGAGTTTGTGGTGCCACACGTCGGTGCCCCAGCCCCGCCTGCAAACAGTTTTTTTAGAATTTTTCCAACTTTCTGCGTACAATTGTTCCGAATCGTGTAGACCGCTTTGGGAAACGATTACGGCATTAAGATGCCAGGATCTCCTACTAACTAGACAAGTAGAAGCGATTCCCCAATAAAATCGTATTTTCGAGGTTTTCGGGTGCCAAATTAAGGTAACCTAGCATCACATTGAAGCAGGTGTTCAGAATTTTTCTAATATTCTGACCCCGATTTTTCTGAATCCTATGGTCGAATTTGAAAACAGAATACGGAACTTAAATGACACGATAAGTTGATGCGATTCTCCAAAAAAATCGGATTGGCAAGATTATCGCGCCGATCGTTGGTGACTTAGGATCAGGTTTTCATAATTTTTCTAACATTCTGACCCCGATTGTTCCGAATCCTGTGGTTGGGTTTTAGATCCGAATACGAAGTTAAAATAACAAGATCTTCTACTAGCTCGATAAATTGAATCGATTCTCTAAAATAAATAAGATGGGGAAGATTATCGGGTGCTGAAAGTTGGTACCCCAGCCCAACATTCAGGAAGGTTTTCAGAATTTTTCTAACATTCTGACGCCGATTGTTCCGAATCCTGTTTACGGATTTGGGATTCGAATACGGAGTTAAAATGTCAAGATCTCCAACTAAATCGATAAGTTGAAGCAATTCTCCAAAAAATCGGATTGGGAAGATTATCGCGTCGAACGTAGGTGATCCAGAACCAGGTTTTCATACTGTTGTTGCACCGCGTAAAAAAATTTTCCTATCTAGACTTTCAGCTGATACTACATGTGAAGCTATTGCTGCCTATATTGCCAGCAAATCTTCAAGCAATGTATCAGTATCTAAATCTAATTTCTCTGAACCTAGGGAAATAGCCTCCTTCAAAATTATCGTTCCATCAGACACATTCTCACTTATTTGTGATCCAAATTTCTGGCCTCCACAAATAATTGTTGATGAGTTCATTATAAAAAAATGCACTCGTCCGGTGCCTATCAGTCTTCAAGCTAGTGGCTCTCTTTCGCAAGCAACCATTAGTAATAATCATCCAAAAACTAAATCGATCTCCAGATTTACTATATATCAGTTATCAGAATGTTAGAGGTCTAGTGTCTAAGCTTAAAAATGTATTTTTACGAAGTTCTTCCTACGAGTCTCAAATTATTGCTTTTTCTGAGACATGGCTTAATTACTCAGTTTCAAATTCTGAAATTTTTTCTACAGCCTTTACATCCTACAGAAAAGATAGAATAACTCGTCGTGGTGGTGGGGTACTCATTGCAGTTAATTCTTCCCTTCGGTCCGAGTCAATTACTTTATCCGTTTCACCTCCTGTTGTGGAAGTGGTTGCCGTTAAGGTATCGTTTCCATCATGTTCCATTTTCATAACGTCTCTTATATCCCTCCGTGTTCTGATATTTCTATTTATATGCACATAACATAATTTTAGCCAATATATTACCCATTAGCTTTAATTACTTCATCAGTTTTTTTCCTTTGTATTAATCAATTGTCAATCCTCCCTAGTTGTCCAGTTCTTTTTTTCACTCTTCTTCGGCCAACCAGCAACCCATTTGATAAACACCTCTCACAAAGTACGTAAAAGAGGCATTAAAACCACACAACAAATCATTAGGCGCCCGCTGCGAATGCTCAGGGGAGACCCCGATAGACAGCTGAATGCCCCTGCTCAACGGTGAGCAAAGTCGATCGTTAAATCGGCGCTTGTCAGTTTGACGCATTTTATTGCTTGGCCAAAGGGACGAACAGACGACGAGAGGTGGACGAAGAGGCAGGACGTAAGCATGGCAACCACTCCACAACCATCAGAGTGCTCCATCTCTCCGGTTGCACGTAAAAGCAAATCAAGCAAATGGACAAATGTGAAGCCGACATTTGTTGCTTGTTGTATGGGAATACCCAGCAGAGCTGCATGATTGCATTTTATGTTTGTGTTAATTTTTTAGTCTACTTTGAGGCGCGCATCATAAATAAAGCAACAATCAATTTTCATACGCACCGTTGTACGACAAAGTAGCGTCCTCTCCGCTAGTCTCATGCCCCTGTCTTTGGATCTGAATCTGAATCTGACGCCGTGCGCTGTTGCTGTCATTCATTAGGCGACGGCAAAATGTGCCAAGAAAACAATTAGAAATTGAAAGAGAGAAAACTGGGAAAAAACAAAAAAAAAAAAGAAAGAGTATTTTTGATAAGCCGAATATCTCAATATACTTGGCAACTATATAAAAAAGGCCTGTCACCGGTTCAACTGCCGAGTTAGGTTTTCATTCA
This sequence comes from Drosophila repletoides, assembly GCA_018150835.1. Lineage (NCBI taxonomy): Eukaryota > Metazoa > Arthropoda > Insecta > Diptera > Drosophilidae > Drosophila > Drosophila repletoides. The sequence continues at coordinate 2,157,963 of JAECWQ010000228.1, forward strand.
CTTAAAGTTTCGTCAGTTAGGAGCGAGCTAGTTGACCTCTTTTAATTTGTTACATGCTCGATGACAAAATCATAGTACTCTGTGGAAGAACATAAAAAAATAGGGCCATAGAACATGAAATTTAATTACTCGGCAACGATGGCGAAGATGGCAGCAACACGGCAGGCAGGCAGGCTCAAACCTTTCTCGACAAAAGTTTTGCATGTTTCTCTTTTGGCTACGGCTGACTACCGCGACATTTCGACTCATATCGGCTGAACTCAACTCGACTGGAATCAACTCATCTACCGTCAGACGTCACTCATTCAGCCATTGCCGCTTCCGTTTCCCGGCTCTTCTGGAGTAAATCTCAAAACACATGCTCCCAAGTTACGCAATATCATCCATCAAAATCAAATGGAAACGAGACGGGTTACAATTTTATTGGCGCATTTTTTTTCCCCCTCTCATTTTTTTTTTTTACTCCTGCTGCATTAACCCTTTGCCAAGCCATTGGAGCAAATATGTTATACAAGCAATAGAGAATATTGTGCTTCGGCTTTTAATGCCGCAGCTTTAACACGAAAATGAAAATGAAAATAAAAAAACCAAAGTTGACTCCGGCAGTGCAAAAAAAGTGCGAATAATAAGAGCTGCGCCGCACGTGGCATCTCCACGTACCTGTCCAAGCCATCAGCCGTCATCCAGCCAGCAAAAGAGTAAAATAAAATTTCATTTGAGATGCAGGAGTTGATGTTGGGATTTGGAGCTGGAGCTGCAGTTGGAGTTGGAGTTGGCTCCATTCCATTGGCATTCATTACAACCGTGCAGAACGAACTTTTTTCGCTGGCAGGGTCGAGTGCAAATTAAATCGAGCAGCGCTCGAGGTTAATTTCACATGCATTTCAGTGGCAATCAGTGTGTGCGGCATTTGCCTCACGGCTCCTTTGATGGTGGCACTTAGCTCTAAACTACTACACTCTGAAGGCCTTCGCCTGGTCACCCGCAAGACGCTTCCCCTTTTTCTTCAATGGCTCTCTCTCTCTGTGCTTCTGCTTCGATTGGTGTCCTAATCCAAAACTCATTTACTTCCGTGCCAGCATCACTCTGCCTGCGGAAATAAAGCGCTGTCAAAGATTAGCCCCAAATGCAGTCCGCTCGGAAAGTTTCTTTGCACGTGGCCGGATAATTGCGTGTAATGGGTGCAAAAGACGGAATTTACAATAAGGTAGATACTCTACCGTCTGAGTGTATAAATTAAGTTCAACTTGTCGCCCAGTGGCTTGCAAGTGGAGGCAACTTGAAAATTTTTGAATTTTCTTACAGATGCGCAGGAAAAAAGAAAAGGCTTTTAAATCATGTGAGTATATTAGTTAATTTAGTCTTCAATAATAGAAGTCCTGTCAGCTTTTCTATTATTTCTTGACTCAGTTTGACTTTATGGAATAATAGTTGCACCCTTTTCAATCCTTGCTAAGCACGTCTTTGGTTGTCTGCCGTTTTTCAAAAGTTAGCTTAATGAAAATAAATTATTAAATAAGCCAACAGGAAGGACTTTCAGAGTACAGGGACTAGTACAAGGGCTACATAAAAAAGTAGCGAAAAAACAGCACTCAAGTCTCAAATTAAATTATATATGTGCAATTGCGAACGGTCGAAATTTTTGGTAATTTGAGGAATTTTTATTTTTTATTTTTTTGTGCAGTACATAGTGTGCGCAGTGTATGGCGCTGTATTTTATTTGTCATTTCCGGCTTATGCCCGAAGCTTAAATTATTGAATTCAAACGGAAATGCAGCAGAGCAAAAGCATACAAAAAACTGAGAGCTGAAAAATGTGTTAAAAATGCAAAAAGCAGACCGATCCGCCTGTCTGTCTGTCTATCTGTATGAATCGAACGGTGTATTTGTATTGTCAATGGCCATAAATAAATATGTATATGAATTTAAATAAATGCCAAAGAAACACACACACACAGTAGGTGTTCATTTTGTTTGGCAATAAATCAGAATGCTTATCAACGTCAAACGACAACAAAAACTCCAAGCAAACAATATAAGCGGCCACGAGAAAGGATAACACAGTTTTTGCAATAAGTATGCGCATGCATGACTTCTCTCTTCATCTCCTCCCCTCTCTCCGTTTATGTGGGTGTGTTTGTGTAAAGCTTATTTAAGAGCCTTGTACATTGAGCCTGCGACGAATTATTACGCGCGATTAAATTCATTACAGAAATATGCCTCGCAAGCGACATCAAGCGGCATAAAATCAACACGAAACGAAACGTGGCCCGAACAGGCATAACCACAAAATGGCAAGGAAAACAGCTACAACAACACAGCAGATAGGAGAACAACTGACAGCTGACATTTTCCGCTCAATCTGGGCGCCTGCAGGCATTGTGACCCAGCCTCAAAGTTTGCCCCACTAAACCCGCTAATTGCGCCGCTTTAGACAAGTAGCCTGCCTGCTTCGCCCCGTCCGCTTCAAATGATATACGCCTCATCTCTGGGACTATTTCTGTTTCTCCCTCTTATTGTTTGCATTATTAGCTGACAATTTTTGGTAGAACTCAAAACTCAAGGGCATGACTTTTCTTTGCCTGCTAAATACAGGATTATCAGACTCTTTGTCCCTACTAAAAGGAAAAGGGGCAGCAGCAGCTGTTAAGACAGTTGCCTGATAAGCCCTTTGGGTAAGTAGTTGAATATCACAGGGCTAGACTTGTTATTTCCGGCCATGACGGCTTGGCTCTATGCTAATTTGGCCAGCTGCTGCTGAACTCTATTAAACCGAACTTAAATTATAGCCGAAAAATCGAATCAGATAGTAGAAGGAAGCCAGTTAAATTTTTATTGAATTTTTATAGCTTCCATTTATCCGTTTAGACACCTTGAAATGAATTGAATTTTATTATATGGGTGTTGCCTGAAAATAGTTTGAATAGAATCCTTGTTTCATGCATTCATGCAAAAAATATGTACATATATCTCCCACAGGTAGAGGTAGAGGCAGAGCTTCTGGTTTTTTCTCCCTCACAGTTTTTCACAAGGATCCTTAAGTTAGTCGCACGAAAAACCGCACCAGGGTGGCCATATTAAAGGATTCAGCCAATGCCATATTGTTAATAATAAATATACATTTATGTTATATATTATATATTTTATATAAATATATATAGTTATGTGATTGTATAAACATTATGACACGATAAAATGCAGTTATTGTCGGCAATTTAATTGACCATACAATAAAGCATTATTAATAATGGGTTTTGCTTTTTGCTCTTTGCTTTTTAGTACGGTTCACTACGCATTAAACCTAATTTATGATACTCTACAAAAATATAATTATTTTTATTAATGGCCAGCCAGAATGCTGCTATACAGGAGATAGGATATGATATCCTGATGATATATGAGTTGTATATAAAAAACGTCTCCGACTAGCTAACTGACAATTACTCTATGAAAAATTATTTGCTGTTCGAAAGTAGACAGCTGTATCTATTAATTTAATATATTAATATCCTTTTTTTTATATACTGGCTAATAAAATTATCATGAAACCTTATAAGTCATGCAATTCTTTATGCAAAAAAGGGCCAGCTAAATTGACGGCTCGTCTTTCTGTCGCTTAATTTTAAAGCTAGGCTTAACTTCTTCTCTTTGGTGTCATATAGATATAATTATTCATCCAGCTGCCTTAATTCTATGATTCGATGTTGAGCCATAATTAAAGCCTGAAAATGGGGTTGGGTTAGTTGAGAGGTCAGAACTAGTCGAATTTGCTTAGCAATGAGCAATGGCCTAAACCAACTGTTTATTTATTTATTTATTATTAAATCGACTAATTGCAGTCGATTAAAGAATTACAAAAGATAAAAATAATTATTATATAAATTAAATTAAAATTTAGAAAATTAATGAAATCAAAAATTATAAGTAAGATTAAATTTGAATTATATTTAAGCCTTCTGGGGCATTAAATACAAATTAATTTTTATGGTCTATCATTTGTTGCACAGGATTGGGGAAACCCAGGCGACAAATCCAATCAGACCAGGAAAAAAGGCAAAAAAGAAATATAAAGATTGTTGAAAATAGAAGATGAAAATAGACTAGAATAAAAAAAGGATAGAGAAGTAAGAGAGTAATAAAGGTTATAAGGACAATCAAGAAAAAAACAAACAAAGCAGAAAGAAGCTAGTGTTGCGAGGGAAGCAACAACGTTAACCATCAATGATTATGGGTTTCCTGAAAGAAGAACATTGTAAGCGTATAGGTGAGCTATAGTGTGGAGCACATAGTCAATTGTGCAATTAAACAAGAAGTAAGGGAATAATTTCTTGTTAGTCTACGAGGAAGATGAATAGTTAAAGTTACAGACAAAATAGTAAAAGGAGGTTGAATTTGAGCGATAGATGGCACGATAATTAATATTATGCTGAAAAATAATACCAAGGATAGTTCTAGTCGGTAATGAAGGAACAAATAGGGTAAGAGAATTAGTCAGGGATGCTCAACAGAGTTGGTGGAAGACGCCGTCCCGGGATCTTTAAGGACGAAGGGGAAAGAGGAGGATTGCTTGGGGGGGGAATCCAATTATATCTAGCTTGAAGATTAAAAGATCATGATTTACAGAGTCAAATGCTTTACTGAAATCAGTATAAATGACATCTGTTTGCATCCTACTTAGAAATGCATCATTCATCAATGATGTGAATTCAAGCAGATTAGTCATGGTAGACCGACTCTTAATAAAGCCATATTGAAAAGGGGAAATTATCGACTTACAGAGGTGCTGCAAAGTTGATGGAAAAATTTTTTCAAATAATTTTGGGATTGCAGTCAACTTTGCAATTCCTCTGTAATTCGATATATCGGATTTAGCTCCCTTTTTGTGAATTGGGATAATATATGATTCCTTCCAAAGACATGGAAAAACAGCGGAATCAAGAGTTAAGTTAAAAAGTTTGAGTAGGGGAAGATGTAAAGAGCTCCAGCATTCTCTGAGTACGCAACTTGGGATATTGTCGGGCCCAGGAGAATATGAAGATTTTAAAGTTTTCATTGCTGTAACTAAATCATTATCAGTAATGATTGGAGCAAATAAAGAGTTAGAGGATAAGGGTAAGCGATATTGTTAATTGAAGAAGTGTAAGTAGATTGAAAGAAATTTGCAAAAAGGTTATCACTAGTTAAGTCGTCAATGGGTCTCTCATTCTTCAGGAAAAACGTAGGAGGCATAGACGAGCTGTTACACTTAGAATTTACAAATTTATAAAACATTTTAGGATCCCGCTCAAACTGATTCCTGCAGCGCATGAGATACTCATTATAGCATCGAGAGTTAAGGAGAAGGAAGTTAGATTTAGCAATAGAATATTTAGAAAAATCAATATTAGATCCAGAGAGTTTAAAATTTTTAATTAGTTTAGTTTTAATATTTTTTAAATTTAAAAGTCGACGTGTGAGATGCCTCCTTCAGTGCAAAGTTCTGCTACCCTGAGCAAGGGTATAAAAACAATCAATTAAAAATATTTAGAATGATAGGAAATATTTGGTAAAACCAAACAAATATTTTTCCGCATTCTACATTCTTATCACGTTTATTCTAATTTGAAAAATCAGAGGAATGAATTAAAAATGTATTGCAAATGAATTTTTTTGTTTTTCAAATGACTCTTGATATTTTTGTTTACATTTTGGCTAAAGTAGTCCACTATTTGGCCAGTATTTCATTGAACTAAATAATCAATAAAACGTCGAACTCTGAATTAAGATAGAAAACTTGCTTTTTGTATTTTTAGGACCACTCGCCGATTTCAGGTTATTTTAAGCCTGTCTATGACTACATATATTGAAATATCTAAGAGCATTCTATTGCTCAGGGTTTTGCTATTATCACGCTCATCCACCGCGCCAATGAGAATATAGGTGTGATTGGCCAACAAGCTACCGAAAGTTGGCTAAATGCCATTCATAGCCGCACTGCACGTCAAACTGGGCCATAGACATACATTAAGCGAACCACAGCTTTAAGTTAAGCAATAAAAATAGTCTGCTGTTAGAATCAGCTCAGCCCCTCAGAAGTTCCTTGGTAGAAGTCCACAAGATGAAGAAACATTAAGACATTTCTTCTATACGGGCCCAGTTTCGTTTTACAGTGAAGAGTGATCCAGTAGCCAGTTAGACCAGCAGAGCTTTCGTGGTAGCTCCGTTTCTAACCAAGTCTCTGTGGGGTAATCAGATGGGTTAGCTTCCATTGAGAACTTTTAAAACAATTTCAAAACAAACGCAGGGATCCAGACCAACATAGAGAAGGAGACGGGCATGGAGGACCATTGAGGAGAAACAATGATTGATATCGCTTGTCAATATTTCATAAAATGTTGATTTGTTTATTTTATTGTTTTGATGCAACACAATTTCCAATTCTCACGTACAAACAAACTCTCAGGCATAAGATTTTATGCCACAGACCACACACACACACAAAGCTATTTTTTCTTGGTCTGTTTTACTGCCACTGGAGCACACTCGGCAAAAAACAGAACATTCAACTTATGTGAATAATAATATACTGATAGCGAATTATATTTATTTTTAAACAGACGACATTAAAAGAAATATGTTCTTTATAGACTCTTGCCTTTCATTCATAGTGAGGATTGCTTTTTGATTATTCCCAAAAATTTGAATTTTGATCCAAAATTTGTTATATTGCTTTTAAAAATTACCTTGAAGTTGTATTTAGCAAAACTAAGCAATATAAAATCAAGAACTTCATACCTGAATTAATCCTTAAAGGCATCAAAAGTTATGCGTTCTCGTTTCCCAAGACCAAGTATTGTTATTAAAATCAAAGTTTCTATGCCGAGTAGCTGGAAAATAAGCCAAAACGTAAATAAACCATTGTTTCAGTTACGGTTCTCAACTTATTTCAGAGACGATTTTATTCTTCACAATGAAGAAAACTTATAGGTTTCCAATACCGTTTCTGACTCTGAGCTTTCATCGGTTATTGCATCAGGAACGGTTCCCGAAACCATTTTATTATTTTCTTTAGAAAACCGATGATTTTAACAAGAGGAAATAGATTGTTGATCTTGCAGAACAGGCCTCAACTTATTTAGACTGAACTATTTAGCCGATTATAAATGTAACCCCAATAAGCAAGATATAGTTTTCCTCTAGTTTTTCCTTTTGCTGGTAGTATTTTCCCATAAAAAATAGCAAAATGCTTACATATTGAGTACCCCACTCTCACACAGCTCGAAGTGTAGGTTTTATTTAAAGCATGTTTCATGTATAAGCAAAATGCTAATTGAATTCCTTGATACGACTAAATGCAAAATGAACTTTGCCAGTGAACAGACCACTGCCGGAAATTTGTGGGCGGATGACCAAGGGAAAACTGAAAACTGACCACAGAATCTATTATTGTTGCTGCTGTTGCTGCGTTTTGTTTCGACAGCAGGACCTAAACTGAACATGGCCACAAACATTAAACGCGCCTCTGAAACCATTTCTGTTCCGTTTTGGCGTATTCTCTGGCCATTTATCCTGTTCAGATAGAGAGAGAGCGACAGAGAGAGAGTGTGTCAACGCCAATGTCACTTTGGTCTGCACTCTGCTATTGATGGCCCAGCATTTATACTTGTCATTCAATGTCCTGGGGATATATATCGATTGTAGACCTTATAGTGCAAAAAGTTGCTTTATCTTCTTAGTTATCTCTGGCCTAATTAATAGTCCAAAATTTTGAATAATAACTAATGAAACTTTCACATATAAATGTTAGTAAGAAAAACAAATTCATATCAAATTTACATTATTCCATCTATTCCCCTCACGTTCCCTAACAGTCATCATAATAGAAAGACAAAGTAGTTTCTTAGGGTAAACCCAGAAATCCAATGAAATAAAGACTCCTCATTTATGAAATAAGACATAAATAAAACCTTGAAAGCAGCCACGACAACCATCAATGGTCGGGGTTTTCTCAGAGATAGTTAAAAAGAGAAGATTTTCAGTGGAGAGCGAGGGAGTCAGTGGTGTAATTAGAATGGAGTAAAGGATAATAGTTTCTAATTAATCTATGAAGACCATAGAATTTATCCCAGTTAAGCTTCGCTGCTCCTCTATATTGAAGACATATGAATAAATGTCTTCTTAATTGAAGTCCAATATTCTCGGTTTTCGCTTCTGCAGGCTTGAACTATATATTCCTATAAATCACAGAATACCACAACAAAATAATATTATACTAAAATATTGCAGCTTTTGTTTCATTTAAATTAGTCATAATTTATAACTGAGGAAGCAACGTGTTATTATTCCCTACATATGTTGCACATAATTCAGTTATAGAGTCCACTTAAGTCTGGCACTGAGCCGTCAAGAATAGTTTATACTGCAACCAGTGTTGTAGTTTTGATTAAAGATTCTTTTTTATTGAGTATGTTGCACTCTGCGTTGCCCTTAATCCTTGTCCTAGGACCATGTAGAATGAGGTCCTGTGCTTTGTTCTAATGAAAAATGGTCGGCGACAGCGGGTCGTAAAACTTGTGCAGCTCCAGCAACAATACTGATAACAACAACAAAAACAACGGCAACAATAGGATGATTACGATTTTCTCCTGGCTGCTGTTTTCTGATTTTTCTCTCACTTTACATTGCTGAACAGGCTGCGTTTGCAGTTCGCAGAGTTGTTTGCTGCTTGCTCAACTATATTAATTTTAATTCCAGTTTTATTATTTTTTGTTTTGAGCCAAAAGAAATGCAAACTGGCCGATTGGTCGACTGGTCGACTGTCCACTGTCCACCGTCCACTGGGCATAAAGAAGATAAAAATTACCATAGATTATGAGCGGCTTCTATCAGGTCCTTTTGCCACTGAATTTTCCTCTCTAGCAGGAAAAGCCAATTGTTTGAGCTATGATAAAGAGCTTGCTGCTATTGTAATTTCAAGATTGAAATACAAAAAAGAAAGAACAAAATTGAGGCACTGTCCAATCTTTTCTGCAGCCCAATTACAATCTACAAAAAGTCAGTTGCATCCTTGTACTAGACTGGACCTGATTTCTTCTCTGTGTAATCTGGACAACATTATTAAAACATACGAAAAAAATATTATAAATCAAGATATGTCCTTCTTTTCATTTGTATTACATTCATAGGAACAGAATTTGATAATGATTGGAAGAGAGAATTAGAAAGACTTACAAAGAGCTTCCATTCAGTCTATCACTTGACCCTTTTCAGCCCTGAGAGCTAATAGAGTAAAGAGTCCTTGCACTTCATTTATTTTTGCAGTCTACATACATTTTTATTTTTCAATTAAATATTTCTCAACTCATTTTCAGCTAAGACGAGTGATGTCGACGTCATTCATGTCTAAAGCATGCAAACAAGATTGCGTTTTCATTAAGACTCTGAGAATAGTCTCTTCCTTGACTATAGTCTGGGCTCTAGTACTTCATCTTTTTGTCCGTTCGTTGTAAAAGTTTTTGATAGAGTGCTTGGAATTCTTGCTGTGGAGCATGGCACGAGTTGTAGTAAGTGCAGAAACAGGAGGAAGGATTCGAATCTCAGGGTTTGCTATAGTTGCACCTCGCTTTTTCATTTTTGTCCTCGCCCACGCACACCACTTGATTATGTGCATTTACAGTAAAATTAATTTCTACTTTGGAGTTGCCAAACACAGAAAAAAAAAAGGAAATCTTCATGCCCATAAAAGTTGGCCCGAAAAATTGTCGCAAATACTGCCACGCCCTGAGGCAATACTTGTCGCCCTACGCCGGGATCCTGACTGCCTCTGTCTCTGCCTCCTCTCCGCCTCGTAAGCCGCTTATCAAAATGCGCATTTTGTCGTTTTCTCCTTGATAACTCGTCCTGCCCGTCCTCACCCATTTCATCATATTTGCTGTGCGTTCGAGTATATGAAATTTATTTTCGAACTTTTAACGAGCTTCGCTCTCCACACTCCGCTTCTACTTTGCTAGTCCAATGAAAAATCAGATTAATTGCATGTGCATTGGAAATTTTTGCTGCTTTACTCCAAACTTTGTTGTGGCGAGTGTAAATAATCGGGTTTGTTCGCGGATCTGAATCTTCCTGCAGACTTTTCAATCAATTCATTTAAATTTGTACCCTTGCAGAGGCTATTATAACTTTATAAATAAATGTGTAAAGCATAAAGTATTATTGAGCAGGATGAGAAGAGACGAGCTTAAAAAAGCCATGTTCTCCGTCCTTCAATCTGTTTCTATTCAAACTACTCTCTAGATAAGAAACTTTCTCTTTGCCTCGGAACCGGCCGGATCGAACCACTATATATTGTAGATGCTACAGGAGGAAACAATGGGCTCGAAAAGTTATCCCATAAGATCAATTGATCCAAAAGTTATCTTCTTAGGTATCTGAAAAAATATTAATATCAGATACTAATCACATACAGCTGCCATAGGAACAATCGAACAATCCAAAGTAAGGGCATGTAATATTCGGTGCGCTGAAGATTCCTTTCCTGGCTAGTTTTTTGTGTATCCGATGTCAATGTTAAAATAAATTCAGCTTCTGATAGGAATCTGGAATTGAGTTAATTAGTTAACTCCACTGTGAATTAAAGCAGTGAATATAATTTACTTTTCGGCTGATGTAATACAATTTTATTTACAACCTGTTACGGCGTCAATTCTAACACATACTTAAATGTAATTTAACGGCAAACCGAACAGCCAACCAGCGAAATAACAGAAAAATGAAAAGGGAAAAAACAAATAACGAATTCCATGGAACATAACCCAATAACGAAATAAGTAACGAGCCGGGCAAGGGATAAAACGCGAGCGCAGCAATAAACGGAGACCGGGCCAGAGCATTATCAACAACAACAAAAGCGATGACGAATGGCAAATGGAAAAAGGGATGCTGTGGGGGGAGGGGAGGAACCTTTTTATTGATGCTTTTACATGTCATAAAATATTTTTATAACATTCTTTCAGGACCAGGCACAGGCAAAGGCACAGTCAGAGGCAGAGAAAACATTTTGCAAATGCTGTGAATAAACATTAAAGCCAACACACGCATTTACACTCGTTCTATATTTGGATTTCCCTCATCGTAGTGGCATTAGCATTAACATGAAAGCCTAAACGAGCAAAATTTCAACAATTTCAATTTTTTTTTTTTTTGTATTATTTTATACTGGACAACCTATTTTCTAGCCAAGGGGCGTGCTACGCATTTATTTAGTCAACTCATAAACCTTGAAAGTATAATTTTTCATAAGTTACAAGCCCACCCAACAGCTGAAAGAGATGAGCCCGTGACTAGATTTCAGTCACGCACATTCCTGAGCTGAGTTTTTATGTCACGGCACAGCAGATTTCGAAAATGAAACCTAAAATATTTCAATTGCATCATTAAAATGCAATTCCTTTTTATTTATTGCAGTGTAGTATACCAATTTTACCAGGTCGATGGTCTTGTGCGAAAATCCCAATCTAACAACGCCGTATTGATATGATTATTTAATGTTGAATATCGTGTGGTGAGTTTCGTGTAAAACAACAAAGCTAGGAAATGAATTGAAACTCAATTACATCACTAAAATACCCTGTGTAATTCAAACTCGAGGTTCAATTTTATATCTATGTAGAGATTGGAGTAGAGAAGCATTGATTCTGACTCCATAAAGCAACTATATACATAATAATTTTATCATATCATTCAGAGAGATTTGTTTGTGTATAGATGTTAAAAAATATACTGCATACTCCATCAAGTATACACTTCCAAATGAAATAAACAGAGCTGAGTATAAGCGATAATATTACATTTTCTAAATTCCTGCGGACCATAGGGAAATGCTACAAAAGCCAAAACAACATTTGTTGAATAGAATTTTTAGTTAATTTTACTTTCAAATAAAAAGTTTAGGTTGCAAGAATGAAAAAATTCTTGATCTTGATCCGTTTCTATCTCGAGTCAAGCATATAAAGAACTTTAATAATATAATATATTACAATAATTTGAATGAGATTAATATAGGAATTATGGTACTTGCTTTCAGCTTAACTGGACTTATCTGTCCAGATTATATCTGTTCCTACTTAAACCTAGTATGAATAGAGATAGATTATTAGATATTTGACTGAAAAGGAAAAAAGGTTGGCAGTTACATTTTTAAATGTGACTCAAATTAAAATTAAGAAATCAATTTTCTCAGTGTATAAATTAGTTTGGAATATTTTAAGTTTCATATTTATGATGAATATAAGAAGTAAATTGAATATTAATAAAATTCAGTAAATAAATCCATTTTAGTTAAAGTGAAGTAAAACATTCTTTGCTTTAAATTTAAATCTACTTCTATCACATTGAAACTTTTGCATTATTTCTAGACATTATTTCTTGGCTTTCAGCTCTTAAAATATTGAAGAAGTTCGGGTTTTGTGAGGTTTGCAGTTTGACTGGCAGGCAATGTCAAACAGCGCGTATACTTAATTCGCAAAATACGTGACGCTACACAAAACAAGCATAATAAACGTCAAAAAGAACGGAAGAAAAAAGAAGGGTTGTCTAGCAACATGCATCAAAATGCCATAAAAATCATGTTGGGAAACTAATAAAGCGTAGACAACAGTGAAAGCCAAGAAGTAAATGAACTGCAGCCGCCATAGTGAAATAATATATACAAATTTTTAGTGAGTCCAAAGGGAAGGGGAATCACATACCAGGAAGACATGCACAGGACAACGAATACGACAATAGCTGTGGAAGACCAGAAGACTTACCGCAGGCCGAGCGACCGATAGACATCACACACGTTCATCCTGGCCAGAAGTTTTTGTTAACATATTTCTTTAGACGCTGTCTTTGAACAAAATGTGAAAGAATTTTGCAGCAGCACACTGCAAATGGGCATAAAATTAGTTGGGTCAGTCGGTGGACACACACACGTCTGCGGATGTAACCAGGGCCTGCCAGCTGGCGGATGTCCTTGACACCAGGGCACTCACACATACACACACAGGCACACACACAAGAGAGAACCAAGCTCCGAGCAGCGGAAGATCTAAGCGGCAAGTACCGACCAAAAAGTTGTGCCCGCCGGGAAACGACGAAACCGGGAAGGCTCTTGGCTGGTCTAGGGTCAAGAGACGACAGCAGCCACACTAAGGTTTCCGTGCGGACGCGATAACTGTGTCGGGACTGGACGGATATAGCTATTCGGATATCCTGCGAGTGGTCAAGAGTGACCCTACTCTTTCGCCCCTAAGTGGAGATGTGCAGGGTATCAGGAAGACTGCACAGGGCGATCTTCTGCTAAGCCTTAGCAGAAAACCTGTCCACAGTCGGGAAGAGCTCCAGACGACAGTTGGGAAGGCCTTGGGTGGTCATGCGGTGGTTACAACACTGCAGGAGATGTCCCAGGTTGAAATCCGGGATCTGGATGAGCTGGCGACCAAGGAGGAGGTCATACTGGCAGTTGGCGCTGCCATTGCAGCTGTCCACAGAAGCGATCAAATCGCTAGGGTGCGATGAAGGACGGGTCTCAAATAGCCACCATAAGCCTGGCAGCAGCAAGCGCAACGAAGTTGCTGGAGAGCACCAAGCTGCGCATTGGTTGGGTGATGTGCCGTGTCCGGGAAGTCGTCCAACCAAAACGCTGCTTCAGGTGCTTGGAATATGGGCATATTGCCCTAAGATGCCACAGCCAGAAAGATCTCAGAAGGGCATGCTTCAAGTGCGGAGTAAAAGGCCACGAGGCAAAAGGGTGTACCAAGCCCCCGAAATGTATACTCTGCGAGCTCAGTGGAACAAAAGCTCGGACCATGCTACGGCAGGTGTCCGGCGGCCCTCGACAAAATGAAATGTTAAGGTTACTCCAAATTAACCTTAATCATTGCATTGACGCCCAACCGCTTGTCGAACAAACCTGCAGAGAGCAACACATTCATGTAGCAATCATCAGCGAGCCACACCATTGTGAAGCTGGTTGTGCCAGGACTTGGGTAGCTGATACAAGTGAGAAATCCGCGTTGTGGCTATGCGGCAGCCGATCCCTGAGGACGCCAATCCTTTTAACGGATTCGTTAGAGCAAAATTGGGAGATACGTGGCTTGCTTTAAAAGAGTATTCCGGCATCCTCGACGAACTGGCAGAGGGCGCTCTAGAGTCGTGGTGGCGGTGATTTCAACGTTTGAAGAATGGGGCAGTCTGGTGAAAAATAGTAAAGGCCGCATCCTGCTTGAGACCTTTGCTCTCCTGGACTTAGCGCTGCTGAACACTGGTACTTCTCACACCTTCAGTAGAGCAGGACTGAGATCTATAGTCGATCTTAGATTTGTAAGCTCTAAGCTCTTCAGCAGCGCCCAATGGCAGATTAGCGACACATACACCGCAAGTGATCATGTCGCTATTCTGACCACCATTGGAAGCCACACAGGATCAAGGAATGCTTGGATGCTTCAGCAAAACGCGTAGCGGCCAGAAACTTTTAATGGCCAAGAGTTCTCCACGTCGCTTCAATCGCTCAACACAGATGGCAGCGCTGAAACACGAGCAACCCAGCTAATGGCACAACTCACTTCAGCCTGCAATCGAAGCATGGCCAATTGGCAACCATTCGCCAGACACCACACGCCAACATATTGGTGGATCGATGACATCGCCAATGCTCGAAAATCGTGTCTCCAGGCCAGAAGGCGCTATCAGCGGGCAAGGGGTAGACCCGATTTCCGCGAATGGAAAGGCGCATACAAAACGGCACGAAAAAGGCAAAAGCTAGCGATCCGCAAGAGGAAAAGAGACTGCTTTCTTGAGCTCTGCGACTCGGCATACAAAATAGTAGTAAAAATGCTCTACAGCGGCAAGTAAGCATCGCCAATGGCCGCCGGTGAACTGAAGGTAATGTTGAGACACTATTTCCCCAACAACCAACGGCACACAACAATGCGATAGTACCCCTCGCTATAGCGGAGTCTCCTATAAGCGACTTGGTAATGACGAGCGAAGTGCTTGCGATAGCCAGAAGCCTGAACGCCTCTAAGGCTCCTGGCCCCGATGGCATACCGAATTGTGCTCTAAAGATGGCGCTGTCTTTGCATCCGGAATCCTTTCCCGATGTTTTTAATGCGTGCCTGCAGGAGAGAATTTTCCCCGCAATATGGAAAACCCAGACCCTGGTACTTTTACCAAAGCCGGGAAAGCCACTTGAAGATGCCTCTTCCTACAGGCCAATCTGCCTGTTGGACACGGCAGGGAAAGTGCTGGAAAAGGTAATAAGTACCAGACTGGAGGCAGCCATCGATAGAGCGGGAGGGTTATCCCCCAACCAATTCGGGTTCAGGAAAGCGAGCAAAGTCACCGGCATAGCATCAGAAGCTATACAAGGCACACGCTGGGACGGCGGCTCCAAGCAGTATTGCCTCATTGCAACTTTAGATATAAAGAGTGCTTTCAATACTGCAAGGTGGGATGCCATAATAAGCGCCTTAGCAGAATTTGGAGTTCCTGAGCAGCTCGTGGCAATAATCCGCAGCTATTTCAACGGTAGAACGCTGCAATATGCTACCGACGAAGGCCAACAGGTTTATCGAGTGTCCGCTGGGGTGCCGCAAGAATCAGTACTGGGCCCGCTCCTTTGGAACATTAATTACAATGGAGTCTGACAGTACTGGAGGGCACTCACATAGTTGGCTTCGCCGATGATGCAGCCATCGTTATCGTCGCGAAGGAACTCAGATCTGCTGAGGTGGCATGCGACAGCTGTATCGCTCAGGTAAACCAGTGGCTAGCTACAGCTGGCCTCGTGGTAGCAGCGCACAAGACTGACGCAGTCTTGGTGAGTAGCCGCAAGAAAGTGGAGACGGCGAGCATACTGGTTGGCGAGTCCGTGGTTGCCTCTAAAAGTGCAATCAAATACCTTGGCGTCATGCTGGACACTAGGTTGTCGTTCAGGAAGCACCTGGAATTTGACAACTCAAAAGCGGCTGTTTCAAACAGATCGCTCTCCAGGATATTGCTAAACACTCATGGCCCAAAGCAGATACGCAGACAGCTAACGAGCGTCACCAAGGCAATCATGTTGTATGCAGCACCAATATGGAGCAGAGCGATGGCAGTTCTCAGCTACCGCTGTGGGAAATGCGCCACATACAGACTGAGTGCAATCCGAGTCTGTTGCGCATTTAAAACAATCTCGGATGACGCGGCCTTGGTGCTAGCAGGAATGATCCCGATCGCCGAGCTAGTATTTGAGGCTGATCTGCTGAAACAAGCTTCAATGGGCAATATGGGGGCTTCACAAATATCGCGGTCCGATGCAAGGCGTCGCAGTATCAAACAGTGGCAGACGCAGTGGGATCGCTCAACAAAGGGGCGTTGGACACACCAGCTGATTCCCAACTTGGGAAAGTGGGTCGGAAGAAGGCATGGGCAGATACATTTTTATCTGATCCAGATGCTGTCAGGTCACGGATGCTTTCGAAGCTACCTTAAACGCTTCGGACATGTCACCTCCGATGAATGCTCTTCATGTGGACACCAAGTGGTAGAGGATGCGTAACACGTGATATTCCGCTGCAGACGCTTCGACCAACACAGGCTGACACTGGAGCGGATGTTGGGTGGTTCTATTACTGTCAATAGCCTGGTGCCGAACATGTTGCACTCGGCAGAAAAGTGGGAAGCGGTCAGCACCTTCGCAGCAGTCATGATGACAGAGCTGAGAAGAGAGGGTGCGCAGCCGGAGAAGACTGACAGACTAGGATAGGTAAAGCAATATGTCCACGAAGCATTGCCTCGCGGTCGTACCGGGGACGCTAAACTTTACCCATCCTGTCTTAGAATTACAATTAGGTATAGTACATTTGTAAATTGTAAATTTAAATTTAAATTTAAACTTAAGAGAAATAAATAAGAATAAAAAAAAAATAATAAAAAACACACACACACACACACCGAATGACAAAGCACAGTGAACTTGGCCTTCAGTGTAGGCAAGCCAAAACGTTATAATCTAGATATTGTTCTAGCTACAATCCTGTCCTTTTCAAAGAGACAATGCTTCGCTCTTGGTAGCGATGCATATGCTCTTTAGCTTCTTTGCCTAGGTTAGGGTTGATTACATAGTTGGTTCGTGAATTGGTTAAGGCCCGACTGTTACGTTCAAATATTTTTAAATATAATACAAAAATAATTGAAAAAGTGAATTTTTGCAACTGTGACTCCCAACTTTTTGAAGTCAACGCACTTGGTACAGAAAGAATGAAGGAGTTATGCAGCCTCAGCTTTTACATTTTCAGGGATCAGCTTTCTGAAGACGATAAAGTTTAATGAATATGAATATAAAAATTTTACAAAACATTTATACTCTTGGTTTATCATTCGATCCTTGACAGTTATTTGTTTTTATTTATTTACGTTTATAAATTGTCAATATCAAGACAAAAAAATCTAAATAAATTTTTGGTTTGGAATATATATGAGTTTATATAAGTTTTAATAATTATTAGAGAAAGCACGACGAATACCCAAAAAAATACTTGATTTTTTTCATAAAGTATTTTTTTTTATTGTGTATTGTTTCCAAACGTCGAAAAAGATTTTGAATCCACCACAGCAAGACGTAGCAGGATAGTGACTTAGAGCTGAATTATTTATAAATTTTTAAATTTTTATACAAGTCTTGAAGTCAGATAGAATAAGTCTATCAAGATAGTAGGTTGTTTTTTTTAGTTAAAAAATAATATCTCGGTAAACAACTTTTGAAATTCCCATTCCCATTTTTGTCTTGGAGACCCCTGCAATTGATTACTAATATCTAGTTGGATGATATTGCCTGAAAAAACTTGCATTTTATTTTAATATTTTTTTTTTATTATTTATACCATATCCATACCATGTATATATATCAATTAATTGATTGATTTAAATAAATTCTCTTATAATGCTGAACTCGCCCTCATTCTCTCCGTTTACGTCGTCATCCCTATATCAAGGAAAATTTATTTTAATTTTATTATCAGCTCGAGAGGTCGAGCAGACGTGTTCTACGGAGTCGTCTATTTGCTGCTCGGCTTTTTACATCGTTAACCCCGGGTAGCTTGAGAACTTTGCGAATGTTGCTGAATATTGATTCAATCAATTGCTCAATCAATATACAATAACCATTTCAATGTCCTTTCGTGGCCTGCTTCGTTTTAACTATGGGTCATTAAACTTATTTTATTTTATGGAAACTAAACGCTTTTTGAATTTTTCTGTCGATAAGTTAATTACTCTGATGATGGACTATACTTGTCGATATCTTCTTTGTGGAGAAGCGCTACTAATGGCTGATAAAGACTGGCTAAAGATAATGTCTTGAGACGAATACAAATCCCTCTGTAGGCGGAATACAGTACATAGCTGAAGATAAAATGTAAGGATCATTTGCAGGGAGCAAATTGCAAGGATAATGAAGACGAACTGTTAGAGTGGACTCCCGACATTGGAGAGTACAAAGATGAGATCTCCGAAGGGTTAGGTGAGTAATTTTAATTCTTATATGTAATAATTATTATATATATTTTATTTTTATTTGTTATTATATATTTTAAACATTTTTTTTATTTTTATTAACAACAGATGCGGAAATCGAATCCAATGAGGGAACTCCGGTGGACACCGTCGGTGAGGTGGTGTCTCGCAGATACTTCGATGGGTATCCCATAACAAATAAATTTGATTGTGAGCCTTGCGATGACCTAATTAATGTCCAAGGTAGAATTTTTACAAAGACTGCCATCTGAAGATCTGATATTCGCGATGAATTTTAGTGAAAATGTGTTGCTCCTAAAAAATCTTTCAGATTTATTATTTGATATTTGTAATATACATTATATTTTTTTAAGATATTTTAAAAAATGCCCGCACGTTGTAAATATTTCAAAATTAATAATAAGCAAATGCATTGAAAAACAAATGTCGAGTATCCCAACTGGTTTGCTGGAAAAACAATTTGCTTCAACCACAGAAAGAGGATATTAGAAAAATTGGTAATAATATTGTTCAGGAAAAATCAAGGTGGCTATTAAATGAAAAGCCAAAGAATAAAATATTTGTCGACAAAAATGAACCTGCCACCAAAAAAATTAAAATATTAAAAAATCAATAAAATATATATAATTTTATTTAATTTTAGATGATAATTTTTATACGAAATATTTATATAATTATAAAAAAAAAAAAAATGTATTGTTTTTTATTATAAACCAATGAATAAAAGAAATTTTAAAATTTACTCTTTTTTTTTTTACTTAAATAGGGAAATAAAATTTATTTTTCAATTTTTACACTGCATATTTGAATATTCAAAAAATAGAATATATTTTACATATTTATATATATTTTTTATTAAAAAAATTATTGAAGAAAAAATTATAAAAGTTAATTAAATGGTCAAATGGATATTAAAAATAAATAAATAGCATTAAAAAATCATATTGACTTATTATAAAAATATATCAAGCTAAGCAACATAGCGTATGTGTGCAGAGACAAACACAGAGAATACCAATACACTATCCGTGTGCCTAGAATCATAAAAAAAAGCGACGACAAAAACAATGACAATCAGTTTTCATTCATGGTTTGATTTTTTTCATTTCGTTTTGCTTTCCTTATCCTGAGCCCATGTCTTCACAACAAATTCCAAACACCTTCACACAGTTTATGGCAAAATTTCCACTCCGTCTTTTCATTCTCATTGGATCGATCGATCTTGTCCCTTGGATTCGTGGATAGAAGCCAAACATTAGACCAATGAATTAGAATTTTGAGAACTATGTTCTGACAAAATAGAAAAATTACTAACTCGGCCATGTCCTTGCAGATCCTGACAAATCCAGATAAATCCTGTCAACAAGGTTTAGTATTCTTAAAGGCTATTTTCCTAAGTATCTTTTTAATATAATATTTAATGTAAACAAAAGCAGCAATATATCAATTTTATTGCAGGTGGAAATTTACAGATTATAATTTTTATTATATTACTAATATTTTAAGTATGACTTTATATTTATTTTATTATTTTGTAGAACATGAAAAGTGAACAATTATTATTCACTACAATTATTCGAGGGTGAACAACGTGTCTGTAATCCTATCGACCTAAGACCTTTGGGGTCTACCCGACACATTGGCAAATGTCGCTATCAAGATATCTTCCTTGGCTAATCCTGTTAACACAGTAGCAGAAGGCATGTCAACGCTATAAGGCTTAGTATTAAAATAACTCGTCGCTTATCGCAGGATATGTATCAAACTGGGGTAAGTTGAACTCATTGGACGATATATTTGGGTTTCCTTAGCATTATTGAAATTTTTTTTTTTCAGAAAGAACTTGGACCAAACCATATATGAATATAGGGAATAAACTAAGACAAATACTTATAAGAATATAAAGGAATAAGGATTTACGGCAGTTAGGTCCTTTAAGATATCAAATTTACAGTTCAAGCAAGTGCTAACTTGTAGCTCATCATTTTTATTGCATACTTGTGAGGGCAGGAAACCAAATTGAAACAAAACTTCCGTCAAACTATTTCAAAAAATCAAAAAAAGTACATTTTCAAAAGCAACTGCTGCCTGAGAAACTGCTGACTGCAGCCGATTCCAATGATCATATTCAGACCATATATAAACAGCGCGATCCTGAAGCAACAGTTGCTAACTAACTCAGCAAGGATTTGACCGAGTTACTGTCAGTTGTAAATTTTTCAATTTTTCCATTCTGTGATGAAAATAGCAAATCGCCTGCAACTCAGCCATTTCAAGGACTATCAATGAGTTCTTTGTCCAGCAGATAGTCCTTATCCTGCTAGATCAGGATGGCCAAACATGTCATGGCGTATCCTCTTTAAAATCAAATCCCCAATAGAAGCATTTTATAAGAGCTTTAAAAAAATATTTAAAATGGTCCCGTAAATATTGGAATATTTTTTTTATTTTGTAAATTTTTTTATTTTGCTTGGCTCTAAAAGTCATTGACATTCATTGGCCATTATCATTCCAGAAATGCCAGATCCCAAAGTGACTGCAGATTGCGCTTTTATTGTGCGCTGTAATCAGAAATGAAAACTCTTAAAAAGTAAAGAAAATTAAGCTGAAAACCAACTGACAACGAGCGCTGTGAGCTCGAGATGTTCCATTCATTATGCTGGCCATGTGCAGAGTGCCAGGAGCAGGAGAAGCAGGAAACTGAAGGCAGGAGGCAGGACAAACAAAATGGACCAGGTCCTGTTCTACTACTACAAGTACTATGAGTACAACTAATTTTAATGTTTTTCGCTGGGCGCCCGCTCGGCTCTTAGCATTTTGATTACTTTCAAATGGAATTTACAGAAATGTCGAGCTAGTTGAACGTGGCGTAAACTGCATTTAATTATTAACAGCAATAACAACAATAGGGCCAATCGCTGGAAATACTGCTGCTATTTATATTTTGTTTTTTTGCTAAAGTTTCTGTTTTTCCCAAATATAAAAAATAAAGGGGCTAAGTGCGTCCTCAAAACAGAAATGAAGGCAGTTTGGTTCAGTTAGGGAGCAGCAGTTACTGCATCAGTCAGCAGCTGAACGGAAGTTTGTATATTTACCACTTGTTCTGACCATTTGGCCGAGTTGGGCAACAGTAGCGCAAGCTGTGCTTTTATCCAATGGATTTCAATTTACATGAATCAAGTAATGGACGAACTGACAAACTGACCGTCTGATTGACATTATCTGAGCCTCATTGGATAATCGAATATTCCAGCTGTTATTTTTGTGCTTTGTCCTTTCTTTAATCCATTCCATTCTATTTTCTGATTCCGATTTCGATTCTGATTCAAATTCGAATTTCATTGTCTGCAGCATTCGTTTTGTTACTCATATTCAGACCATGTATTTAGTACTTGAAAGTCAATTTCATTTGAAACTTTACTTAGTACAACAGGAATATAATTGCTGCCATTTGCTGAATAATAACAGCATATTTACAATTTTCGAAATTCTATTGAATTGGCATTATAAATATATTAAATATTCCATATGAAACTACGATCTGTATGACTTTTTACGAGCTTAAAGCCCACCAATTTTACTACCCAGTATGTAATTTCCGATTGACCAAAGATGATGGGAAACAAGAAACAAGAAGAAAATTCGCTTTAACTTTAATTATTCATTAACGTTTGATTAGAAATCGGAGATTTGGGCATATACAGACGAAGCAGTACATACAGTAGGTACTTATATAGTGAATCCGGCTAGCCGATTATTATGATGAGCAAGCTCAGTCATCATTACTAATAAACAAACAGACTTTGCAGACCCCTAGGTGTCCGCCCCCTTCAAAATGTGTGTGCCTTTTGCTCTGAGTATATGTGTGTTGGCCAAGACCCAATCTCAAAGGGCCACTCCCCATAATTTCACTTTCAATATGGCCATACAACAGCATTTTCCGCCAACTCTCTGGCCAACTTGTCTGTTTATTTTGGGCCATTCTCTGTTCCTTTGAGGCGCATATATTTAAGCGATTCTGTTTACACGCGTGCTAAATGATATTTGGGTCGACCTCCTCTTCTACTTTTCACTCCATGTCTCCACCGGAGAACACTGCGTTGGCCACATGTTACTCGGTCGAATGAGAGCTGTGAGCTAGGGTAGATGTTAGGTCATTGGAGCTTGTTCTTGTTCTTGTTGACCGATTCTGCGAAAATGGGGAACATGTTACACGCTCATTTTGATTTAGACAAAGTCTGCCACATTCACTGGAAATAGTTATAAGCATCGAACGATACGATGTATGGAACACGTTAATATCGAGTACTCGAGTAATTCAAGTACTTCATATTTAAGCAGTATTGAATAGTTGAAAAGCCAAAAATAACTTTGAATGCATTTATTTAACTAGTAATGAGAGGTTACCTTTGGCGTGCCGAAGATTTTATGCCCTCGCACCCTAAACTTGACATACAGACAGATCGATTCATCTTAATTTCCTGATCAATAAAATTTATAGTTTGATTGATCTTCTAGTGTAATCCTGCTCCAGAAAGTGTGACATACAAATTTCAGTGGAATTAGCTCGAAAGTAGAAACTAGCATAAAATAAATACTTTTATCAAAAATTGTTCTTTCAGCTAATAACGTAATATTCAAAATCCCTAAATATTTCAGTGTATACTTTCAGGACACAGAAATCATGAATAAATGTTTGATTGCATGGAAGGTTGCATTTATGCAACTGCAACGTGTATATTGGAATGCGTATAAATAATCTCAAAAGCAATTAAAGTTTTGGTTGACAAACGTGTCTGTTAACCACAAGATTGTTATGAAGCCAGGGGAAACAAGAAAAGCGAAACTTCAACCAAATCCACAAGGATGACGACGCCCGACTATGTGGAAGGCGTACAGTAAATATGTATATGGAAAATCGGAGAGCAGAACAAAGTTAGAGATCCCCAATGTCTACAGTAAACCAGAATGTCTAGCAATTTGCTAAACAAGAAAATAATTGACTTGCCACAATGTGAGGCATGCGAGGCACACAAAACAGCCTTAAACCTAACCTAAACCTTAAAGGCACAACTCTAAATTGAATTTTAGCCCGTATAAGTATGCAACATTTTTTTTGAGCGGCTAATGGGGTAGAAAAACGGATCGAGTGAAAAACGCATGACATAAGAATGAATGCGCTTAAATTAAGCTCATGATGGTCATCATGTTGATGATGATTATGATGATTCTGGTGCTGATTCTGATTCTGTTGCCGATGCTGTGCTGATGCTGATGCTGATCCTGATGAGATGATGATGATGTTGATAGCCAGACATTGGCATTGTGCTGCCTTCCATTGCGCTGTTGATGTTGATAAGTGGAACTTGAACGTCATGAGGCCCCCAATGCAGATATATTAATTCAAGTATGCTATTTAGCCTGGTTCCCCCTCCCAACTGGCCAAATTAATGAACGTAATTCTTAGAGCCCAAACCCTTGCCGTCTGCTATCAAAGGCAAGCATAATGATTTGCCATCGGCTTATGAAATACGAAATTCAATGAGCGCCCACGTCTCTAAACTGCCGCCTAAATAATGTCCTGTTGTTGTGGGAAACACCCTTCAATCCGTTTTCCGACTTACGACAAATGCATGTCGAACATTGTGGCTTATAAACATTAAGAGCGCCACATCCGTAACAAAATATACAGAGCTGGACGAAACAATTTTCCCAGACGTGTCCCTGGACATCGGAGTTCCAGCAAAGTATAACAAAATCATTTTCGTTACTAACTTCTATTGTTTGATCTAAATCATCTTCTTTCTCTTCTATAGCGTATACTTGACGACGAGTTGCCTAACAAATTCTTCTGCACGATTGCTAAGTTCTCTAACTAAATTTTCATGCATCTGTACATACCTTCGTAGTTGTCCTACTGTGTGTACAGCAATTTGTCTCGCTCTTCTGGAAGCAGATTATTTTTTAGAATCTCAATCAATTCTTCCTAATCTACACGAATAGAAGATTTATCAATTATTGTGACCACAGCATCATAAAAATCCGAGAAAGTTTCACCAACTTTCTGGTTACGAGAACGTATTTGTTCTTTGCTAGCAAACTCTGATCGGTATTGGTGTCGTAATGCCAGAGAAAAGTCGTCCCAAGTGATGCTACTCACTTGCTTATGATAACGCCAAAACCAATATACAGCTCTTCCGACAAACAAAATATGTAAATGATTACATAGTGCATCGAAATCTCCTTATAAAGTTTCATTCGTAAGTACCTTTACATAAATACATAAATTCGTCTACATCTAACCCTTCAGCTGAGCCATCAAAGAGCAAGAAATTGGAGCAGACATAGCTTGAGAGCCATTAACTGGATTTCTAGGGCTTACATGTTTACAGTTTGTTCAATCATATCCTGTATCATTGAATAATCTACCGATACCGATTGTACCGGACGAGGATTATTATTAAGGCGGAAAGAACGACCTCTTCTTCTTGGGTTTAAACCCCGCGAAGGAACATCAGATGGGTTATTACCAATGCTGGCTTCTAACTCATTTAATTGAATATCACTCATTTCTACTGAATGGGTGTCTCCTTGAGCAGACACTCCTTCTAATGTCTTGGCTAAATTTCTAAAAGAAATCATGAACTGAATCTTCTTAACAAATTGGCTTTTTTTTCCACCAGACAACTGTATTGCTATATTGTTTTGTGTTGAAATTGAGCGGTTATTTTGGAAATAAAAGTTTAGTTTTTGAGCCATTTTATGAGGCAGCTACTGTTTTTTTTTTTTTGGCTTATTACAAGCAGAATGCTGAAATTGTGATACCCTTTTGTTCCAATTACCAATTGAATTGAAGGCCAGCGGAAACATAGTGTGCATAGTGGGACAAGATAGATAATAATTGTGAGAAAAAATAGATGAAAAATTTAAAAAAAATAAAGAATAGAATATATATGTATATCAGATAATTATCTGTTTAGATAATTCTATTTTTCAAATTTTTCTGAATTTAGAATAAATTAAATTAAATTTCACAACAAAAATACACATATATATAGAAAAAAAAAATAGATAAAAGTGCATAACACCAAACCTTTCCCATACCCCACATGATAAAAATTTAATATTTAAAAAAAATAACACAACAAGAAAAATATAAATCTCAACATGAAACAAAACAAATAGCATGATCCGGTACACCGATTGGAAGGCTTTTCATCGATTGCTTTTCGAAAAAAATGTATGTAAGGCATACGTTTTTATTTCTCTTTATTCTTTTAACAATGAAAAAAAAAATTTATTAAATTTTTATTATCCCCTTATTCCTGTACAATGAAAAAATTCTTTATTAAAATATTGAGTATCTACAAAAACAAAAAAAAATTATATTAAAAATACATACCAAAACAAAAAAATATAATACAAAAACAAAAAAAAAATGAAAAAAATATAGAGTATAGAATATGATAGGCTAGTTTTTTTCTATGCATATTTAGTTTATGTTATTAGTTAGATAGGAATTTTATTTCTTAAATTTTTTCAAATTATTTAAGTAAGGAAACAAATTAATTTAAATTAATCAAACTTTTTATGGAAAGAAAAAAAAGTTACTTGAATTACTTGAATTAAAATTAATTATAGGGAAATATGGATATCTTTGTTTGTAATAGTTAGATATCGATATATTATAAATAATAATGGTGGTAGATTAAAGAAAAAAATACAAATAATAAAAATGTTAATTATAAATTAAAATTTTCTGTAACTAAAAAAAAACAACACAAAAAACAAAAATCCATTAAATTTAAAGTTAGGAATATCACATTGAATAACTCAATGGAGTATATATTAGGGTCATTTATTATTAAATAAATATTGTTATTAGTTTGAGATGATGAAGAAAAAGTTTTCTTTCCTGTTGACATGGGTACATAATAATATAAAGGTTTATGGGATCTCTATAAAAATAATCGAATATGAGATTAATGGTTGGGTGGGTAAAGACCGCGAAGATCGAATACTAGCTAAGATTCTCCAAATTCATTTTTTTTAATTAAATATTTGGTTAAATAAATGTTAAATAAGTGTCTGACTCCTAAACGAGGGAATCTACATTTAATTACATTTTGCTGCATAAATTTTTTGTTAATACTAGCGCTGGTTTGTTAAATAAGTTTTTTGATGGCCAACGTGAGACAAGGTTACAAAATGCAGTTAAAAAATTCATTTACTTGAATGACTTAAATGTGAATAAATATTTAAATCACTCATTTAACTAAATATGAAAGTCTCTATATCATTCTTATCTCTAGATAAGGTTAATATAAATTGAGCCAAGAAACGAACCAAGACCTTTGGCTAAGCGAATTCTGAACCCTTTCGAAATTTGGAAGATTTAAAGCATAAGAATCAAGCAACTAACATCATTCAATCTCTCAATAAACCTATTAATTATTAACATAATTTTAGCCCACAGTTTGACGTATTTTAATGCTTAGCCAAAGGGACGAACAGACAGAAACAGAGGTGGACGAAGAGGCATGATGTAAGCATGGCAATCACTCCACAACCATCAGAGTGCTCTATCTCTCCGGGTGCACGTAAATACAAATCAAGCAAATGGACAAATGTGAATTCGACAGTTGTTGCTTGTTGTATGGGGATACCCAGCAGAGCTGCATGATTGCATTTTATGTTTGTGTTAATTTTTAATGTCTACTTTGAGAGTACGAGGCGCGCATTATAAATAAAGCAACAATCAATTTTCATACGCACCGTTGCACTTCTTGGGTGTGCAACACGGTTTGCGCAGGTCGACTTTTTACCCTGGGCCTTGCAAGACTTGGGCACAACTTTTTTGGTTTCGAACAAGCCTTCTTACGCTTGCATAGTGGCTTGGGCTTCTTGCACTTCTTTTTGGCCTGTGCGCACTTACTGCGGGAGGCTCGCTTATTCTTTGGGCAACGTGAACTAAGATCCTCGAAGCACTCTGTGCAACATAGGACATTACATCCGGATCCTTGTCCGGCTCCTGTTCCTGTGTAATCATCGTATATCATCATGAGAATCGATGCGGGATCGAGTAAATTCTTAAGCAAAATTTTATCAGCCAAACTAAAACGCGGGGAAGTAAGAGAATCTTCGCAGTCCATTGCGTCCATGGACTCGACGGTCTCCGAGGAGCCAGTGGAATCCAAGTCTTTGGAAGATGAAGAATCGGTAATTTTTTGCCAAATGAAAAATGGTAGAATTTACTGATTGGTTTATGCTTATCCTCATAATGAAAAGGCAAAAAGGCAAAAAAAACAGAAAAAAGAAAACAATAATAGCAAGCGAACTTTCATTGTTCATTCCCAGTTCAATTGGCAAAAAAATAAAATCACATTATAAAAGTCCATTTGGCACGCAAACTGTTTTTATAATGAGGCAAATCCACTGACCGAGCAAGAGCACAAGTCATTTGGTCACTAATAAATCCCATATGATAAAGCCAAAGGCGCTCTATTGGGGCGGAGGAATCGATTGGCATGCAGACTGCAATATCAAGTAACCGAACAGCCGCAGTCTAAAAAAAAAATGATATTTTACGTTATGAATGAATATCAGACAAACTGTCCGACCGACTGGCGAACAAGACCTCAGTCGCGTAGGCCGACTGCATGGAAGAAGCTGAAGGCAGCGCGGAGTAGGAGCTACGAGTATAAAAACTACAAAATATAAAAAAAGAGGAAAGCACGCCGAAGACTTGAATACTCTTGTGGGCAGTGGTGCGATTTTCTATCAAGTAGATATCTTAAAAAATACCTCAATTTTTATATAACTTCATATGATATAGTTTATTCCTATAGCAGATACCTATATCAATGATTGATCTAATTCCTACAGCAAGAAGAAGAATATGTTCTTGCGAGAGTACTATAAATAGACATGTCCCTATTAATCGAAATTTTCAAGTCTGTAACTACAATTACTTTAAAAAATTATACATATATACGATAAACAGATTAAATTGTAAATATTATATATATATACAAAATCAACTTCAAATAAGAACTTTATTTGAGTCAATTATAATATTTCTAAAAGCTTTTTGTTCGAGTGTCTCTTATGTTGTCTTTTATTAGAATGAATATCTTCATACAATTTGATTTATCAATAACCTAACCGCAATGTATTTGTTATTGTATAATTCTATATATGCTTAATATATGTGAGAGAGTTGCTGTATGCACATAATTTGCGTACAGTATGTACTCACTATATATGTATGCTACACAATGACTATTTTCCTATAATTATTATTAAAAAAAATATATTTGAGATGAGACATTTGACATATATGTAGACCTCTATATATTACATGGAGATGTGTTACTTTCATGGGGCCATTGACGAAGTTTCCAGGCAACCCATCGCGACGCTTCGCACCGGATGCCAAGGCCCCTTTGACATAAGATTCCGTTAATTTTATATGCAAGGCACATGAATTGGCCCCACTTAATCCCAGGAAGCTGAATAAGCAACAAATACCATATACAACATCGTTCAATATCAAATAGAAAGGTATGCTCCAAAAGAAGAGCGAAAAGAAAAGAAACTGCTTAAGAATTCATATTGTTTATATTGTAACCATGCCTCCTGTTGGTCGTCAAAAACTTATTTAGCAAACCAGCACTAGTATTAACAAAAAATTGATGCAGCAAAATGTAATTAAATGTAGATGCCCTCGTTTAGGAGTCTGACACTTATATAATCGGGCCCCACGTTTGGGAGTCAGACACTTAGTTAACATTCATGCAAACAAGATTATTTCTCAAACAAAATCAAAAATTAATTTGGAGGATCTTAGCTACTATTCGATCCTCGCGGTCTTTACCCACCCAACCATTAATCTCATATGCGATTATTTTTATAGAGATTCCCTAAACCGTTATATTATTATGTACCCATGTCAACAGGAAAGAAAACTTTTACTGCATCATCTCAAACTAATAACAATATTTATTTAATAATAAATGACACTAATATATACTCCATTGAGTTATTTAATGTGATCTTCCCAACTTTAAAATTAATAGATTTTTGTTTTTGTGTTCTTTTTTTTTCTAGTTACAGAAAATTTTTACTCTATAATTAACATTTTAATTATTTGTATTTTTTTCTCGATTAATCTTCCACCATTAGTATTTATAATATATCGAAATGTAACTATTAAAAACTATTATTATTATTTCCTTATAAATAATTTTAATTCAACAAATTCAATTAACTTTTTTTTCTTTCCATAAACAAGTTTGATTAATTTTAATTAATTTGTTTTCTTACTTAAATAAATTGGAAAAAATTGAAGAAATATAATTCCTATCTAACTAATAACATACTAAGGTGGATTTATTTTTATAGCAGGGGGTGCAAACAAAATGTGTATAGAAAAAAACTAGCCTATCATATTCTATACTCTATATTTTTTTTCATTTTGTTTCGTTTTTGATTTTTTGTATTATATTATTTTTTTTTTTTTATTTTCAATATAATTTTTTTGCTTTTGTAGATATGCAATATTTTAATAAAGAAATTTTTTCAGTGTACATGAATATGGGGATAATAAAAATTTAATACATTTGTTTTTTTTTCATTGTAATAAGAATAAAGAGAAATAAAAACGGGTGACTTTTTTACATTTATCCGAAGAGCAATCCTTGAAAGGCCTTCCAACGGGGTCCCGGATCATGCTGTTGGTTTGTTTCATGTTGAGAATTATATTTTTTCTTGTATTGTTTTGTTTTTTTTTTTTTTTGTTTTTAATATTAAATTTTCATCATGTGGGATATGGGAAAGGTTTGGGGTTATGCATTTTTATCTATTTTTTTTTTTTTTTTTGATATAAATGTGTACTTTTGTTGATCAATTTAATTTAATTCATACTACTTTTAACTCAGAGAAATATCAAAAATAGAATTATCTTCACAGACACATATCTGTAATATACATATATAATTTTTTCTAACAGTGTTCCCTATCTTTACTTTTTTTTTTTTTTAATTTTTTCTATTTTTTTTTTTTTTCACAAATATTATCTGTCTTGTCCCACTATGCACACCTGTTTCTGTTTTATTTTTTTATTAATTATTTTTTTCCCACTTTTTTCTTGTACAGTGGTTCTGTACCACTGTACACACATGTTCCAATTTTTGTTTGCTGTTTTTCGTTTGTTCTTCTTATATTTTTTTGTTGTTATTTTATTTAATTGCTGGGGCTCCAAGTGAAACTACAGTACAATTCAAAATGTAGAGGGACGAATTATTTGGGCGGAACTGTACGCCGATGTGCGGCGGCGGCTGAGACAGGCTTGGCCAGCAGCACAATAAGTCCATGTGGGGATCTACGGTGGTAGCCGTAAAAATGTACCTGCCTCCAAAATTAGATTTAAGGCAAACTTTTTAGGCGCAAAATAATATTTATTTTATATTATTTTAAAATACCTAAAATAATTTGAATTGTATGTTTTTTTATATTTTTGCACTAATATTAATAATGTTATTAATATTTTAACACTCTTTACAAATTTTAATTAATTTTATTATTTAACGTGGTGAGAGACCGTCAGCCTACGATGCAGCAGCTCCGTCGTCTTTTGCAATGAGTAATGGAAAAGAACTTTTCAGTAGCTTTACAAGTTTATATACCACAAAAAGCTTTTTTCTAATACATTCTCAATTATAGCGATGATTTGTCGCTTGCGTATGCATCGCTTTGCTCGCGATATTCAGCTAAGGTGCAGCTTGCGCAAGCTCGCTCATAAGCTTTATGCGTGAACGCAGCTTTATTCCATTGCGTTGTCGATCTCTTTTCTGCATTAAACTTAGAAGAAAGCTCTCAACAATTACTCTCAACGGCTTGCGCTATAAATAACTATGTATTTTTTATTTATGATTCTGCAACCATTACAATATCCATTTATATATTTTCTTTTTGTGAAATTGAGAAATTAAAAAATCGAATAAAAATATCGCAGAATTGAGATGTATTCAACCTTAGGGCAATGGGATCAAGAGCCACAGCTTCGTAAATTTAAAGCCGGAGCCAACTGCAAATTGCGATAAGGGCGTTCAAATTGGGAGGCAAAGAAAGGTACTGAGGAGGCGACCATCACCACCATGACAAGCTATAAAAACTGCACTAGAAAGCAAAACACATTAGTAATACGTGCACAGAAAAAAATTTTGCTGTGATCTGGTAATTATTTATTCATATATTTATTATTATTAAATCGTCTAATTGCAGTCGATCAAAGAATTAGAAAATATAAAAATAATATTATATAAATTAAATTAAAATTTAAAAAATTAATTAAATTAAAATTTATAAGTAAGATTAAAATTGAATTACATTTAAACCTTCTGGGGCATTAAATACAAATTAATTTTTATGGTCCAACATTTGTTGCACAGGACTGGGGAAAATCCAGTCAAAAAATCCAATCAGACCAGGAAAAAAGGCGAAAAAGAAATATAAAGATTGTTGAAAAAAGAATGAAAATAGACTAGAATAAAAAAAGGATAGAAAGAAAGAGAGTAATAAAGTAAGATAAGGACAATTCAGGAAAACACCAACCAAAAAAGAAGCAGTGTTGCCAAGGCAGCAACCACGTCAACCATCAATGATTGGGGTTTTCCCGAAGATAGAACAGAAGAGCAGATTTTAGGTGTACGAGAGAGAGTTCTAAAGAAATTACGTGATAAAATTCGTTGTAATTGGAGCACAGTGCACGGAATCATTGTGCAACGCATAGTCAGTTGTGCAATTAGATACAAATAAGGGATAATAATTTCTTGTTAGTCTACGAGGAACATGAAAGTTAAGACGAGATAATAGAAAAGGAGAGCTAATGTCACCGATAATTAATTTATGAAGAAAAATAATACCAAGGATAGTTCTACGGTTAGTTAATGAAGGGAGATCAATTAGTAAGAGCCTATCAGAGTACGGTGGAAGACGGCGATCGGGATTCCAGTTTATGCCACGAAGGGCAAAGAGGGTTAATTGCTTCTGAATGGATTCAATACGAACTTGATGGATTCCATATTGAGGACTCCACACACATGAACAATATTCTAGTATGGGGCGAACTAGAGAAGTATAAAGGATTTTGGTAACAAAGGGATCATTAAACTCCTTGGGCCAACGTTTAATGAATCCAAGAACACCCTTGGCTTTGTTAGTTATAGAGGATATATACAGAATGAAACTAAGTTTGGCATCAAAAAGTACACCAAGGTCTTCCACAGTCGTTATACGTTGCAAGGGTACATTGTCAAGCGTATACGTGATTAAGTGTAGAGTAATTCGACTAAAAGTCATAAACAAGCATTTAGAAATATTTAAATGCAACTTATTAGCCTGACACCAAAGATGCATGGAGTTACAGATATCTTGCAAACAAATATATTTAGAAGGATCGTTGTAAGAAAGAATAAGTTTCACATCATCAGCATACATAAGGATGCGTGAGTGGGTCAAAATACTTAAAGTATTTTTACACATATATATAGCAATTTTCACACAAATATTGAATAATGTAAAGAGCTTTCACTATGAAGCAAAGATCTGCCTGGTCACGCAAGCACTTCATAAACCCTATACTTTGAAGATCATAGAAAGGGGCGTTCTGAAATTGATCAGCTGATAGAAGGCAGAAATTAACAGATAAATTGTCTATATATTTATATACAAATATCAAAGAAAAAATGATTGGATAACTTCTTGAAAACCATTTTAGTTTTTCAATTTCTTTGGAATTAAGATTATGTTTTTGTACCAATTATTTTTTTCTAAGGTATTTTTGTCGTCGAGCATGCCCACAACATATTCAATTACTTTATGGCAAACTTACCGATAAGATTATCTTATCAAATTGTGTAAGTTCATATGTCTTTCTGGAGAAGTGGCTTAGTGGCTTGATATGTTTATTAAATTATGTAAAAAACATAAATAAATAAATAATAAATATAAATAAAACAAATACTTGCGCTTTCTATAGGAAGTAGGCAGAAATATTCATATACTCATTTTCATTTTTAGTGCATTTTAGAGCAGATATTAATCATTATGTTTTATCTATTATTTATTTTAATAATATAAATTCCTTTTGGCCTCTCAAAGCAGACTTCTTAAATACTTCTTGAAACTAATCCCTGGGATTTTCTGCTCAAATATTAACTAGTCAATGTGGAGTTAAGCTTTGGTTTATTACTTGTGCAACGGAAACCACAATTGATTGCTTTTGTTTCTCTATATAAAGCAAGGAAATCCCCATAATAGATGAGTAATACAGTTGCAATGGAAGCTAAAAGGACAAAGCCGAAGAGTCATGTGTTTCTACTGCATAGTTTTCAAAGGAGTTTGGGTGTATTTCTTAGGGAAACAGGATTACATGGGCTGAAATTTGTAGGCGATTCGGAATTGAGCATATGGGAAAGGTAAGGATATTATATTATTATTATTAAGTCCATATAATTCTAAATTCTTGAGCTACTCAGATCCTTTTTCTTTATAGCCTTTGTGGCCGCCTTTGTGCTGACCTGTCAACTGACTTTAAATATTTATGCCAAGTGGAATAGTACGCCCGTCATAATTGGCATCAGTCTACATGCAACATCCATTTTAAAGGTTCCATTTCCGGCCATAACCATATGCAATATGAATCAGGTACAGCGCAGTAAAGTCAGCCATTACAGAGCGTAAGTCCTGCCAATATTTTCAATATTTCATTTCACAATTTTATATCCATTTCAGGGGCTCCAGTGAACGTGAACTGTTGAAACTGCTCTGCAGTGCCGAAACGGCTGAAACTGTTGAGTCGTTGGATACTGAGAGCCTTTCCAGTTCCAATTTATATCAGAACAATAGCATGAAGATTCCTGAATTTGTATCCAATCATTCTCAGTCCTGCGAACAGATATTGCGTTATTGTAAATTTAGTTCTGTGGAATACGATTGCGCCCATCTATTTCGACAGATAATCACAGATGAAGGCCTATGCTGTGTCTTTAATTTTCTGTCCCCGGAGTTCTTATATAAGGCATAGTAAGTGTTATAATTAAAGGTAAAAGTTTCATTTAAATTATCCTTTTTAATTAGTGCTAATAGTGGCAGAAACTTGACCACAAAACTGGGCTATGTTCCTGTGCTTTGGGATCCAGAAAACGGCTATCAACCGAATTTACCGGAAAAATATTATCCGCATACGGCCGTCGGTAATTTGGAAGATTTCCAAACCATTTCCAGAGTTTTATTTTGATATTTTTCTATATATTTATACCTAGGCACTGGCATAGCAATGGGATCTACTGCAGTGCTGGATGCGCAGCTGAGTGAATACTACTACTCATATATTATATATATATTATATTTAAATATATATTTATTTCGTTTTGTGCAGGTGCTCTTTCACAATACAATTACACAGCCAGACTTAAAGGACGAAGGATTTGTGATTGGCACCGGCTACGAAATAAACTTTCGCTTGGAATTTAGTAGATCCGAGGCGATGCCCAGTATACGTTAGATAGGAAGAAATGATCGCCAGTGTGTTTTCAATAATGAAAAGGAATTGCTCTATCATAATATCTATACACGCCGATATTGTGAGAACGAATGCATTGCGAAGTTCCTGTACGAGTTCTGCGCTTGTATACCCTATCAATATCCTCATATTGACAACAATGCAACCGTCTGCAGTCTGAAGGATACGAATTGCATACGGCAGGCTCAGAGTCTGGAGAATAGAGCCGAATCGGCAAAATGCCGCAAACAATGTTTGCCCTGTTGGCGGACGCGTTATATTTTCCCTTGGCCAAAAGGAACTTTCGCATTGCCAATGACCATGTGGCAAATATGAACAAAACGTATCTATTAGAGAATATAGCCGTCATGAATCTTTATTACAGGGAATCTGCCTATTATGGCAGTATGAAAAATGTTTACATCGGCCTCACAGAGTTCTTGTGTAAGTGAAGAATCAAGGAAAACTTTCCGAGTCATTTTCTTATAATAACTATTTCTTTTTCCTAGCAAATATTGGCGGTGTTATTGGCTTATTTATGGGTTTTAGCGTTATTTCCCTATCAGAAATGCTTTATTTTTTGATTTTAAAACCGCTCTCGGAGCTAACAGCTTGGAAACGCTCCGGCCAAATGGAACAGAAACAGAATATACTCGAAGTGGGCGAAGTTGAAGGTTTTTTCAGTAAAAATCAGAATATCTGGCATATTAAAGTGCTCTATCCCAAGGGACTTATCGGTCAATCTACAAAGGAAGTTAACCCGCTTAAGAGGAGCAAGGCTTTCAAGTAAATTGAATAATAAATTACTTCTATGTTTATCGAAATAAAGCTGCATCTACTCAACATGAAAATGCTGCATCATTAAAGCATTTAATATTTATTATAGTTTATGCGTTTTTAGCTGTAAACCAATATCTGATAGATGTTTTTTTCATAGAATAAAATCAGATGTTTGTTGCTCCTGCAGTCGTCCTGTCTATAAATATTATAGAATGTCCTTAGAATGAAATGGGCTTTTAATATGAAGATGATTATGCTGCTTTTTTCAGGCGTATACGCAATAAATGTAGAGTATAATATACTAGATATATGTAGAGAGATCAGCAGCAATAGTTAATATATATATATATATATTTATAATGGATTATAATTAGTTGCCTTGTTTGAGAAATAATGAATAAAAGAGGCAATACTAGAAAGCTTAAGAACCTATTAAAGATTGCTCTACTTAAAGCAAAGTAATCAATTTAATAGATACTTAATAGGCTCTTGCTTTTTGTTGTGAAATGGAAACTAAACTGAAACTCGTACGAGCAAATAGTCGGATACTTATAACTAAACACACAATTATGTAATTATTATGGCAAAACTTGAGCTCTTTCATTTACATGTCCTTCACAGTTTCGAGTTTCGAGTTACATGCGAGTAACCGAGCTCCGAGCTTCGAGTTCGAGAATATCCAATAATTAAGTTGTGTAATGTGAGCCAGCAGATGTTTCAAATGCCAAATGCTGTCCAGCTCTGAATATATAGAGAGAGAATGCTGATTGCTATTAAGAGTTTCATGATTAAACAAGCAGCATCCTCCTCAACTTCCTTCCTTTGTTGCTAGGTACTCAGTACTCCGTACTCTGTACTCGTGCGTGTGTGTGATTATTTATTATATTTTATGCCAATAAGCGCATTTTGGTAAATAGCTTGTCTCTAACTGAGAATATTACTCTGTACTCATATATAGCTACTGAACTTACCATTCAAGTTGATACAATCTCTTGGCCTAAGCATTTTTATGGCTAACACCACAATTGTGGCAACAGTTGAAGGTCATTTTCAGGAATATATCTTGAAAGTTATTTTTGCTATTCCTACACGTAATACTCGCACTTACTCTACTGCGTTAATTGCTGACCTACACACACAGTGACTAATTTTGCTCATATGCAATATACTTAGTACGAGGGTTGATCCATCGGTTGCTTGATTTAAGGATAGAGAAAATTACTTTTTGTATCTCAAACCAAATACCAGGCGAACAGAATGAGCAGGAAGATGAACAAATGTTAATTAACAGCGGTACCGTTAACTAATATTGGCACTTAACACGTGCACTGTTAAATAACATTAATTAGTTTGCAAGAAAATTTTGTATCTCAAAGATACTTTTTGTATATCAAAGATACTTTTGTATCTCAAAGAAACTTCAGATACAATTGTCTCCTGAGGCAGGACGCCGGTTGGCAGCCAGAAATACCCTAATTAGTGGGTTCAAACCTATGCAGCATAAATAACCCGCCCATAAGTACGCAACACAAACATATACCCCAAAATTATGTTAAACAAAAAGTGCGCCTAAAAGTATGCAACAGAAAAATTACCCTAAAGCATGTAACAAAAAAGCGCCTAAAAGTATGCAGCTCAAATTATCCGCCCAAAAGATTGATTCAAAAAAAAAAGCTCCTAAAAGTATGCAACACAAAAGCAACCCCCAGAATTATGCAACGCAAAAGAAAAGTGAGCGTAAAAGTGTTGAACACAGATTCATTTGCGTCCTGCAGCAGGACACCCAGAAATTTCCAAAATTACCAGTCGAACAGAATCAGCAGGAAGGTAAACAAATGTTAATTAACAGTGGCACTGTTAACCAAACACGTTTTTCGACTGACCTTGAAAGTAGGCAATGCAAAATAAATTACCAAAAATTTCCACTTGCTGCTGAATTATGTTCGCCTGGTGCTTTCAGTATGCAATAAAAATTCTAAGCTGCAAATTTCACTTAAATTTGAATGCTGCTGCCGTTGTTTATATTGTATATAAGAGTTTTAAAAACACATAATTTGCTTAGATCCTTACGGATTTTGAAGCGACTTTCCGCGTTCTACTCTTAAGGACGAACTCTATCGATTGGCATTCAAGGATATAGGGGTCATCGAAGAATCAAGGACTTGAAAATTTTCAATCGAGATCTTGACATCTTGATAGTTCTTCAAATGTCCGAGTTACAGGCGATTTTCTATTTTCAGGACAATTTTTCTATGCTAGCCCCTTGAAAACTTTTTTAAATTCATAGTTTTTGATAGAAAAGAGCTGTAACTTGGCCAGATCCTGGCACATTGCACCAGAAACTGTTTCGTTAGAATTGTAAGTCCGGCCGATAGCCTTATAAATACGGACAGACGGTCAGACGGACAGACTGACATTGCTATATCAACTCGTCTTTTAAAGTGTATTTTGAATTTTAGTTTTTAGTTGCTTAAAACTTTTGGAATTACCCCGAAATAGCAGTTATGATTTGTATCTCTCTTAAAATTTCAAAAGCTTTGCCCGGCACCCCTCGGCATCGTGTCTATGCTGTTAGCTTTAGGCGTGGCATCCGCCCATTTCCATAATTTCGGTCAATAGTCGCCTGTGGTACGTGTCTGTCCGAGATGCGGGCGTGGCCAGTGGGCGGTGGGCATGGGGCGTGGAGCAGAGAGCAATGAAAGCGATGCTAATGAAATGAATTCTTGCAAGAATTTCAAGACAATTTGCGAAATTGCAACGCTTGATGCATCCACGTGCATTGCATCTGCTTTTTCTATTTTTTTGCCTCGTGTTTTTATGGCAAGTCAACAATGTGGCCAAGATGAGAATGGGAACGACCAAAACAACGGCAGCAACAATAAGTTGTAAGTGGTTTCGGTTGAGAATGAACGACTGGCAGATACTCTGTAAGCTGGGTTTTGCATGAGCTGTGTTTTAGTTCTTAAATAGCTTCAGGGTTTATAAAGCAATTGGTATGAAATTTACAGGGTATATTAATAGTATTGCCAGTTATATGGATATGTATGTAGTTAAGATATTTATAGGGTATATTATGGAATTGTCAGTTAATTGAGTATGCTAAATTTTGGTATGCTTTTTTATGTTTATGCCAGAAATGATCAATTTTTCTCTTACAGCTGATTAAAACGAAAACGCCCTTTTGCACCTCTTTAGAAAGGGTATAGAGCAGCGAATAAGACTCAAAACTTGATTGGGGAAAGGAGATTTTGGGAGTTGTAAAATAAAGTAATGGCAACTCAACTTTCAACGATAAGACAACTGCTGCAAATGATTACGCCGTGCTCATGGAATTCTATACATAAATGTCAGGAACAGGACTAGATTCAATTCTTTATGACATTGTTATCGAACCAATGGCATTTGCTTGCTGTCCTCCAAGAGTCCTGGCTGGCAGAACGCAGAGGAGCTTTCAGCACTGAATGAAAATTATATCATTATGTTGAAATGAGCAGCAGGAGAAGGAAGAGGAGCAAAAACTAAAAATAAACTGAAAACTAGGAGTAGAGTTTGTTAGCTCTGAAACTACATTTATTATATAATATTATATTATATACAATTTGCAAGTTTGATGTGGGAAATGGGAGATGTGGAAATGTGGAAATGCACACGAGTTCGAGAGTAATTATCATCCAATTTTGAAGTAAAATTGTCAAATTGGCAAAGCAGAGAAGCGGCCCCGACCGAACACAGTAGACAACAGAGTAGTAGAATAAGGTGGAGTTTGATTAAGGTATAAATAATTAATGCTTGCTTTCAGTATGCGAATATGAGTTGAGTCCTCCGCCTTGCTATGTATCCCTGGGATGGGACCACTCCTCTTCTAAAAAGTATTGTCAACTTTATGACATTCCTTCTTTAGCTCCTTTATGACTTCGTTATGCAGAAGGATTCATGCTTCAGGACTTGTTGTTTGTTGTTGTGCAACTGGGAGAATATCTTCGTAAATATGTGGGAAGGGATTGCACAATATTTTTGGGGCACGTGTGAGAGCTTGCCGCTTGAATTACATAGCAAGCAGCTTCTGCTTGTGTGCTTGTAAGTTGCATTGCGGAAAAGCAATTAAGACTTCTTCTTGTTTCGTTCGTTCATATTTTATGTGAAGTGTTTTCCTCAATAATAATGATAGTTAACACTCTGCAGTACTGTACTCTACGGGTATTTACTCCTGCCCTGCCCTTCCCTTTCGTCCTTTCCTTTCCATACCTTGCCTTGCCTTGCTGATAAATATCGTAACACTTTCCGGCAAGCAACATTTCTCAATTTTAAATGCAACAAGGATACAGAGCAGATATTCTGGTATTTGCTTGTTAACAGGAAGGAAATATGTCGAATTTTGTTAATTTCGGTATTTTCCGAAATTATAAGTAGAAGAGACTTGTGAGCCAGCAATTCCAAATTAATGGAGTTATATCCTTGGGAGCTAAGAGTATTTGCCTAAGCTGCAGAGAGAAAAACACAGAGAAGTCAGTGAAATTGTGTGGAAATATTTGTAATCATTTTATGGTAAATAATTCGTTTTACTTATTAAAAATCTTGGCTTAAAGTCTCAGCTGGCTGAAGTTTTTTTATTGTAGCAGACTTTCTGATATCCTCTGAGTAATTTTAGTTTTAATATCCTCTGATTATAATTTGAAGAATTATAGAACATATTTTTTATATTCCAAGTCCTTTCTGAATTTACAAGGAAATCTTTACTGCCAGGAAAATAGAGTAATAAAAGTAGTTATTTTCCTCAGTTGTGAGAGCTGACTTTTCAGTTATCACCAATGAAAATTTCGGAGCACATTGCTCCATTTTTGTTTTTTCTCTTTTAGAGTATTTTATAAGTGAAAAAGTTGTTCTGCTTGGAAGGTAAGTTTGATCACAACATTGAATTTAATGGCAACAACTTAGGGCGCCATATTCGCCCTGACAAATGTTAGATACGAGCATTCGGCTAATGGAACCTTGGAGCGAGGACGGGAGCTACTTTGCCGTTTGCTGTTTGCCTCCATCTCGCCCATAAAAAGAACTGTAATAACAGCTGGAAAATAACCCAAAAAATCTACCGAAACCCAAGCCGGAATGGGGCAGCTTCCACCTTTCGTTTCTACCCATGTATAATATTTTCCAGGTAAGTTAAGGCCATGGCTGAAATGAGTTGTAAGAAGCCCGAAGCTGTGCTTAAAATTGCACTGCAAATATGCAAATTTTTGACGCTGCACTGAAGCCCTGTCACGCCCCCCGCCACAAAGTGCATTTGAAATTGGGTAATTTTACACATGCCACAGGCGACGCGTCATTTGGTCACGGCCAAAGATATATATTTTTAGCATTTTCAATTGAACAGATCAAAATCAACGCAGTTTGCTGCTGGTTTATACCCCTCACGGCTGAGGAGGAGGCAAAGACTGCTTGCAACAGTGTTGGCCAGCGGAAAAAATATAAAAATAAACACTTGAAAAAAAGCTAAAATTGGCTGTAATTAGTTGAAGAGTTTGACCCACTTAAGTGCTGCTTTTGCCCAGTGAATAGAATAGGAAAATTCAAATGAAGCGGCTAAAAGGATATATCCTTAAAGAGAAAGGAAGGAGAATTATGTTTTGGGCAGTACAAAATAGTATAAAATATGAATATTAAATTGATCTATTTTTAAAGCGAACATTCAAATTTTAATTCTATTTTACTTCTACAAATTTCTTAGTGTCATTAATGTCGTTTCCACTCTTCAATTTATGTGTAATACCATTGGCTCATTCAGATTAATTAAATTCCTAAAACATTTTATTTTCATTTAAATATCTGCTCAATTTATCAAAAGAATACTTACTGTGGTCTTGATTATAAGCTATACAAATTCTGCCAAATATAGCTAAAAAAAATAGCTAAATAGACAGCACTGTCCATGGCTAAGCCTGTCAGTTTGAAAATCATGTCCATCAATCAGGGGGCCCTGCACATCTCATTAGGCTAATCCCCCAATTGCAGAGAAGGACAGACGGACAGCTGGACAGCTGAACAGTTGGACAGCAGCTGGAATCAGAGAATCAGGAAAAGGACTAAGTCCGAAACGCAGTTTCCTATGTGTTAAATAATGTTTCATTATTATTATTATTAATACGAAGAGTTGACTTGTGGTGCCGCATTTTAAAACTGATTGATCGCCAATAGTCTGTTAATTATCAGCCGAATAAGGAGTAGCTGGAATGCACATTGGTCCAATTTAAACGCCTCGCCAGCAGCTGCTAAAACTGTTCCCAGTGGGAGGCGGGTTCAAGGCGCAGACTCCATCAAATCTGCTGCAGAAATGAGCACACAGCATCCACATCCAAAGCATTTGCCTCTTCTATAATATGATACGAAGGTCCAGTAACAATTTAGTTCTACGATGTTATCTGAACCAGGCACTTGCCACAGCGATTTGCTGCCCGATAGATTGCATGCAACTTGATAGTAGAAAAGTACGTAATTATTGAGGCAATCCTGCAACCACTTGAAATAGTCTTCTTCGTTTACTTACTGCAAAATGCTCAGTATGCTTCAGGAATTAATTTACCCATAAACATATAAGAGGGGCTTACCCGCTGCAGCAGCTTAGTCCGAGCACGAACGGAGCAGGCTTTTAATTCTCTGCCTCTCTACAGCATTCATTCATTTTTATAAAAAGCCCTATTAAAAAATAATGTCAATTAATTAGGAATAATGTTAAAGCTTTTAGTAGCATTATTATTTAGAGTTTTGAAGAAGTAGAAGTAGCTTTAAGCTGGGATTTATGGGATATATGTATCAGCAGAGGAAAACTAGATACAAGACTTCTATAGCTTAATACAAATATAATCATCATTAGCTTGTCTAGAAATGGGAAATAAATATAAATAGGTCTAAGGTGGAGCTCTCCAAAGGTCTCATAAAGATCACAAGCTGCTATAGTAATAATTTGTCAACATAAGCAACAAGGCTTTCCTTACTTATTTTAATAAATTCTATAGTCTTTTTTCCATAGCTTTATTATGCAGTTCAATTAAATTATGAAAGCGAAATAGCTTTAAAAACAAATCTCTGAGAATGTTTTTTCAAGGCACAAATAAAAATGCATTAATAAAGTATTTGTTATTCTGCTACTGCCTATTTGCAGGACGATAATATAAAAGTTTTTAAATATGAAGATAAATAAAGCCAAATCAAATGCGAATGCATAAATCTTCAGCTTAAATTTATATGAAATCAAAAGCAGCACAAATTTATATGGCTAAAAGCGGTGGCAATGATCTCGTTATGGGTCAATGAATGGCTGCTAAAAGTTGACATTTCAGAAAGCTAATTAAATGAAACACAAAATAAAGTGCACTTAAATCACTTAAGTTTCGGTTTTTGCGGCTAGCCGCCCAACACCCAAAAAAAAAGCTAAAAACCACGAAAGAAAAAGCGAAAAGCAAAAGCCAACTGCCATCTGTAGTATAATCGCAGCCGCAATCAAAATCACAGATTTGTCATAATCTCTTTGCTTTATCCACCGTAATAATAACTACTGCTTTTTCGAGTGGCTCTGTCTTAGTTAGCTTCAGTTTCAGCCTGCAGCCTCAGCATAATAATATCCTTATCCCTTTTTCCGCTCCAAAAAGTAGGCTATACATTTTTCTGAAGGTAAGATCAACACAGGCCATCTCAGATTTAATTTCTGTAACAAACACATACATATGGATCGTTTTGCAGCATATCCGCAGTTTTCTTAACAGACTTCCTGCCTCTTTTAGCTCTTTCCTATAGCTCTTTTCCTGTTCCTTAGTTAGATATTATTCCATGTGGATTACATTAGAATGTTAAACCTGCCTACTTGCTTTTTTTAGCTTTCTGTGACAGCTCATGTCTTGTTTATCTAAATCATCCGACTGTGTAAATGCCTCGTTTCCTGTTCCAGCTCCTGCTCATGCTCCTGCTTAGTTTTTTTTTTTTATACTTGTACCCATTGGCAGCTTCGGTGTTCCTCTCGAAAACCACTCGAGTTCTGAACGCCTGTCGTCACATGGCCTGGCAATGAGTGAATGACTTGCTGCTAGGACCTCTCTGCTCAGTCCTCAATTCCTCAATCCTGAGGCCTGAATTCTTTGCATAGTTAGAGCCGTGAAGTTATGCAAAAATTCTGTCAAACGCTGCCAGTTTGGCAACAATGAATAGCATACCCAAGTGGTTCTCGTTTCTCCTTTCTCCGTTTGCTCGGTTCACGGTTCTCGGTTGTCGATTCTCTGTACTCATCTCTTGGTTCTCGGGTAATTACGAATACAGAATCGCTGCACAAACCGTTAACGGATGAGGATTTGCCTTGTTGTTGCATGGCTGCATGGCTTGTTTGTGCAAAATTTGACCTATCTACAAGTATCTGAGAGGTATGTGAGCTACGCAACTTTCGCTATCGGAAATTGATCAAAGCATGCACCACAAACAGTTGAAAGAGCTATGAAAAAATTCCATCTACAATTTCCACAGCAGGACTTATTCACATCTTTCTCTAGCTCAGCTTTTTAATAGATTTAAATAGAAAACCACAAAAACCAGGATTATGAAGTGAATTATTTAAGATATCAATACTAATTTCTAAAGAGTTTTAAAGCCAATATTTGGGGACCCCAAAAAAAGTATGCTATACTTTTGTATATCAAATTCATGCATATTAAAATAGAGTTTTATGCAAATTTAAAACAAATGTTAAGGAAGTTCTGAAATAAAAAATGTTAAAAGATAATGTAGATTCTTTTTAATACAATACAATTTTTTTATTATTATTATATGATTGAAAGCTACAGATAAAGAGCAAAGGCTTTCTTAATACCCATTGAAGTATGCTAAAATTTTTGGCGCAACTTTGGCTTAAATAAAAACAGGAACCGGAACCGGCTTGTATACATAATTTATGTATTATTTACAAAAGCCCAAGTAATGTATAGAATGGTTTTTTTTTTGGCAGATAATCACATTTATAGTCCGCCCCTGGGCACTGATGCTGATGTATCGCTATCTGTCG
The DNA here is from genome assembly GCA_018150835.1 of Drosophila repletoides. Classification (NCBI taxonomy): domain Eukaryota; kingdom Metazoa; phylum Arthropoda; class Insecta; order Diptera; family Drosophilidae; genus Drosophila; species Drosophila repletoides. The sequence continues at coordinate 2,202,883 of JAECWQ010000228.1, forward strand.
GAAATTACTTCAACTTGAGACATTGCCCCATCATATTGATACCAATTTTTTCAGTATTTTTTCCCCACAGCTACTAATAGAAGAGCTGCTCGTACTATAAATAAAAAATATCACAAACTTTCCACCAAGCAGCCAGCAGAGGCAGAAGCAGAGGCAGAGGCAGAAGCAGAAGCAGAAGCAGAAGCAGAAGCAGAAGCAAAGCAGAAGCATCAGAAGCTGCAGCACGTGCTTCGTATTATGGCAACAGAGAAACTTTTTCGCGGAGCTTTTTATTTTTGTGAGATTGTCTTTAAAAAAACAACCAGCTAAAGCGAAAGCCAAAGCCAGCGGCAAAGTTGACAGCTGTCTATGTAAACATGTGTAGAACAGCATAAAAAGCGATTATTACTATCGATGCGTTAAGTTTGACTCCGATCAAAATTACTTATAAGATTGTGTGGTATACTCGACTAGAAATATATATATGAATTTAAAAGCGATTAATGGCGGTCCTGTGGGAGTAAAGGCATCAACGCTACAAACTTGGTTTAAAGCGAGAATTTCCACTGGTTTTTCAGCTCTAACCCGAACCACAAATAAAACAATGTATTGCAGCATAAATTAATAATTTCTTTCTACATTTGTAAGGGCTTCAAGGATGCAAACGGCTTCGAGTCTGAATCCTTCTTATTTTTCTTAAGTAAGCCCATCCCGCAAGTAGGCTTGGTTTTCTTATATAAAATTAATTGGTAAAAGAAACAAAGTAAATTATTTAAGCAGCGGTAAGTAAAAACTTTTTTAAAAATCAAAATCAGAGAGAGATTTCTATCTAAGTGAAGAGTCGAGTTTTTTTTTTTTGTAATAAAATTCGTTTTGTATTATATTGAGAGATTTTTCTTTTAAATTTAACTTGGAAATAAACCTTATTGGTAAGCCAGTATCACATTGTTGCACACATAGTCATCAGCTGTGCAATTTTTATCAAAAGCTTTAATTATTCTATTAATAATACCTTTACCTATCTTCCTTTTGTGCGGTCGTTCACTTGTGCACCGCTCGCCCGCTTAAATTTTTGTTGTTGCTTTGCGCATTGCTCAAGCATTGTTTGTGTTGTTTCTTGGAACTAAAAGCTATTTCTTTACGCTCTCAATTTGCGCGGTCTTCATACTATTCATAATAATACCCAGTAGGAAACTTTTAGCATATTTTTTTTCTTACTAATATTGTATACTAATAAAATGTCTTGCTGCAAGTTGAATTGCACGTATGGCCCAGCGCGTGATGGTGACCAACCAAGGTTTGTTAACTGCTGGTTGTGTGACAACATGATGCATGGCAAATGTGCAGTTCTAACTGGGAAGGATATTGACAAGTTGGAAAAAGACAATTCCAAAAAAGGCTGTGAAGGCCTTAAATGGTCTTGTCCGAGGTGCAATGACTTGCAATTGAATTTCTTCAAAATGTATAATTCTGTGAGAGGTCAATTTCTTAAGTTGCATAAAATGTCCAAGCTTTTGTCGAGTGATTTTGACTCGAGCATTGAGATGCTTAGTGAGTTTAATTTCGAATCCCCAACTATCCGTCGGTTAGAGGATCAATTTTTAAATGTTCCTCTTCCATCTTCCTCTGCAATAGCTATTCCTCCTTCACAAAATTTATCAACTCCTCGCCGTTTAGAATTATCTCCGGTTCGATTTTTCTCGCCCTCGCCTTCACCGTCAGTCGGCCACTCTTCCTTTGAACACCCCGATAATTCTTCAAATACCAATGTATGTGCTGTTCATGTCCAACCAACTTCTCCAAATCAAGCTCAGGCTTATGCTCACGAGCTACAAGTCCAGCTGTCCCTCCAGCTCCGGGTGCCGTTGCAGCTCCACTTCAGTTGGTATCTGCGATTTCATCTCCGGCAACTGGCTCAATTACAGCCCATCCTGGTACTGCACCCATAACTGTGCTTCCAGCTTCGGTAAATGTTCAGGGTTCTGACGCTGCCCCCGACTCCTTTGCTTACTGTTGTTGCACCGCGTAAGCAAATTTTCCTATCTAGACTTTCAGCTGATACTATATGTGAAGCTATTGCTGTCTATATTGCCAGCAAATCTTCAAGCTATATATCAGTATCTAAATTTAATTTCTCTGAACCTAGGCAAATAGCCTCCTTCAAAATTAACGTTCCATCAGACACATTCTCACTTATTTGTGATCCAAATTTCTGGCTTCCACAAATAATTGTTCATGAGTTCATTATAAAAAAACGCACTCGTCCGGTGCCTGTCAGTCTTCAAGCTAGTGGCTCTCTTTCGCAAGCAACCATTAGTAATAATCCTCCAAAAAACTAGATCGATCTTCAGATTTACTACATATCAGTTATCAGAATGTTAGAGGTCTAGTGTCTAAGCTTAAAAATGTATTTTTACAAAGTTCTTCCTACGAGTCTCAAATTATTGCTTTTTCTGAGACATGGCTTAATTCCTCAATTTCAAATTCTGAAATTTTTTCTACAGCCTTTACATCCTGCAGAAAAGATAGAATAACTCGTCGTGGAGGTGGGGTACTCATTGCAGTTAATTCTTCCCTTCGGTGCGAGTCAATTACTTTATCCGTTTCACCTCCTGATGTGGAAGTAGTTCCCGTTAAGGTATCGTTTCCATCATGTTCCATTTTCATAACGTGCTCTTATATACCTCCGTGTTCTGATATTTCTATTTATATGCAGCATTTAAGCCGTATTAAATATATATCAACACTCGTACGTGACAAAGACATGTTTGTCGTTATAGGCGATTTCAATTTCCCTAATATCCATTTTTAGGAAATCTAATTATCTTGTTCCTTCTGCACAACATGACTTTTTAGATTTCTTGTATATGTGTCAACGATTGCACTTCTACCAATGTATCAAGATCTTGTCCATTAGTATTTCCTCTATCAATTGCCACGTCGACTAAACCACTATCCAAACCTGTTAGTAAAACCCGCCGTTGTTTTCGCAATGGAAATTTTCCCTTGCTTAATCAACGTCTTTCCTCTACTGATTGGTCTACTTTATACAATTCGGTTTATTAACTCACTTCTTGATATCTGTATTCCAAGTAGTGTTGTATTACCTGTTTCATCCAAGCCTCCCTGGCTTACACTTCGACTTTCAAATCTAAAAAATATTAAAACTAAACTATTTAAAAAATGTAAACTTTCTGGATCTAATCTTGACTTTTCTAAATATTCTACTGCTAAATCTAACTTCCTTCTCCTTAACTCTCAAAGCTATAAGGAGTATCTTACCGCTGCAGGAATCAGTTTGAGCGGGATCTTAAACTGTTTTATAAATTTGTAAATCCTAAGCGCAACAGCTTGTCTGTACCTCCACATTTTTCTGAAGAATGAGGGATCAATTGACGTCTTAGCTAGTGCTAACCTTTTTGCAAATTTCTTTCAATTTACTTACACTTCTTCAATTAACAATATCCCTTACCCTTATCCTTATCTTATTTCTTCCTCTAAATCTTTACTTGCTTCTACATTACTGATAACGATCTAGTTTCAGCAATGAAAACTTTAAAATCTTCATATTCTCCTGGGCCCGACAATATCCCAAGTTGCGTACTCAGAGAATGCTAGAGATCTTTACTTCTTCCCCTACTTAAACTTTTTAACTTATCTCTTGATTCCGCTGTTTTTCCATGTCTTTGGAAGGAATCGAATATTATCCCAATTCACAACCCAATTCACAAAAAATGAGCAAAATCCGATATATCGAATTACAGAGGAATTGCAAAGTTGTTTGCAATCCCAAAATTATTCGAAAAAATTTTAACATTAAATTTGCAGCACCTCTGTAAGTCGATAATTTCCCCTTTTCACCATGGCTTTATTAAGAGTCGGTCTACCATGACTAATCTGCTTGAATTCACATCATTGGTGAATGATGCATTCCTAAGTAGAATGCAAACAGATGTCATTTATATTGATTTCAGTAAAGCATTTGACTCTGTAAATCATGATCTTTTAATCTTCAAGCTAGATCGAATGGGATTCCACCCCACACTTCTGATTTGGATTTCCTCTTATTTAAAAAACAGAACCCAAAGAGTTCTGTTGAGATCCGAAATTTCTAAACTCCACACTTAGTCACGTATACGCTTGACAATGTACCCTTGCAAAGTATAACGACTGTGGAAGACCTTCGTGTACTTTTTGATGCCAAACTTAGTTTCATTCTGCATATCTCCTCTATAACTAACAAAGCCAAGGGTGTTCTTGGATTCATTAAAAGTTGGTCCAAGGAGTTTAATGATCCCTTTGTTACCAAAATCTTTTATACTTCTCTAGTGCGCCCCATACTAGAATATTGTTCATGTGTTTCGAGTCCTCAATATGGAATCCATCAAGTTCGTATCGAATCCATTCCGAAGCAATTCCTCCTCTTTGCCCTTCGTGGCTTAAACTGGGATCCCGATCGCCGTCTTCCACGGTACTCTGATAGGCTCTTACTCATTGATCTCCCTTCATTTACTAACCGTAGAACTATCCTTAGTATTATTTTTCTTCATAAATTAATTATCGGTGACATTAGCTCTCCTTTTCTATTATCTCGTCTTAACTTTCATGTTCCTCGTAGACTAACAAGAAATTATTATCCCTTATTTTTATCTAATTGCACAACTGACTGTGCGTTGCACAATCGATTCCGTGTGCTGTGCTCCAATTACAACGAATCTTATCACGTTATCTCTTTAGAACTCTCTCTTACACCTAAAATCTGCTCTTCTGTTCTATCTTCGGGAGAACCCCAATCATTGATTGGTTGACGTGGTTGCTGCCTTGGCAACACTGCTTCTTTTTGGTTGGTGTTTTCCTGAATTGTCCTCTTTTCTCTCTGTTTTTTTTTTTCTTAATGTATAATTTAATACATCACTAAAAAAGTCCGGATACCTACCGAGAATCCGCTCAAAATCTCGAGATTCTGATTATTCAATACTCGATTGATTTTTGATATTTTTTTTAATGTAGAAATGGTTGTAGTTCTATGTCGGGTATCTGCATTATAATTATTAATTATTTTCGCCACAGCAATGGCTTGGCTTGAAGCGCGATACATTGAAGCATTTGCTCCATCTACTATGGATCCTCGGTTCGTTCAAACTCGGGCACACGGTCACATTGTTTATTATGTATGTCCTTGTGATGTGTTATCTTACTTTATTACTCTCTTTCTTTCTATCCTTTTGCCTATTCTGGTCTATTTTCATTCTATTTTCAACAATCTTTATATTTCTTTTTCGCCTTTTTTCCTGGTCTGATTGGGTTTTTTGTCTGGGTTTTCCCCAATCCTGTGCAACAAATGTTGGTCCATAAAAATTGATTGATTTTAATAAACCAGAATTCAATTTTAATCTTACTTGTAAATTTTAATTTAATTAATTTCTAAATTTTAATTTATATGATAATTATATTTATCTTTTGTAATCCTTTAATCGACTGCAATTAGTCGATTTATTAATAAATAAATATATAAATAAATAAATAAAATTAAATCAAAGTTTTTTCATATTTTTAAATTCATTTCAATTCATCCGTGCAAAATCTGCAAGGATCTGACCGAGTTACAGTACAAATAGTAAAAATGTCCTGTAACTCGGCCATTTGGAGGACTATGAAGATGTCCACCAGATGATCGGTATTCTGTTAAATCAGAATACGTAACAAAAAGGATGAAAATCCTTTGGGAACTGAAAAAAGGACTTTTCTATATGCAGAAAAATGTCCTTGCGGATCCTGACTCAAACGGTAAGTACTGGCTAAAGGACATTCGAAAAGTTCGTTTAAATTTCAAGTTATATTGGACTTTGTGTTTTTGACCATATTATTTATGAATCTCGACTGAAATATTCAAGTCTAGGATCCTTAGATATATATATGAATATCCTTGAAGGCCAATCGACAGAGTTGATCCTTACGAGTAGAACGCGGAGAGTCGCTTTCAAAACTGTAAGGATTTAAGGAAGTTATGTCCTTTTAAAAATAGTATATATAGAATGTAAGCAAAGGCAGCAGAATTCAAATTTAATTGAAATATGCAGCTTAGAATTTTTATTGCATACTTTCGAGGACAGCGAATCAAATTCAAACCAAACTGCCGCCAAACGACCAAAATGTGCTGAAAACACCAGGCGAACATAATTCAGCAGCAAGTGGATATTTTTGTAATTTATTTTGCATTGCCTACTTTCAAGGTCACCGAAAAAACTTCAGCTTGCTGCTGGATTCTGTTCGCCTGGTACTTCTGCCCGCCAAATCTCTATTTTCTCTCTATTTTCGGCTTCCCCAGCGGATGAATCACCAGGCGACCAAAATTTTGCAGCAAGCTGATTAATGTTGTTTAACAGAGCACGTGTTAATTCCCAATATTATTTAACAGCGCACGTGTTAAGTTAACAGTGCCACTGTTAATTAACATTTGTTTACCTTCCTGCTGATTCTGTTCGCCTGGTAATTTTGTAAATTTCTGGGTGTCCTGCTGCAGGACATAAATAAATCTGTGTTCCATACTTTTAAGCACACTTTTCTCTTGCGTTGCATAATTCTGGGAGTTGCTTTTGTGTTGCATACTTTTAGGCGCATTTTTTTTTTTTTTGAATAATTTAGGTGATTATTTTTGTGTTGAATCAATCTTTTGGGCGGATAATTTGTGCTGCTTACTTTTAGGCGCACTTTGTTTGCGTTGCACAAACTTGTAGGATATTTTTTGTCTCACATACTTTTGGGCGCTTTTTTTTGTCACATGCTTTAGGGTAATTTTTCTGTTGCATACTTTTAGGCGCACTTTTTGTCTTACATAATTTTGGGGTATATTTTTGTGTTGCATACTTATGGGCGGGTAATATGCTGCATGAACGCACTAATTGGGCAATTTCTGGCTGCCAACCGGTGTCCTGCCCTAGGATAAAATGTATCTGTCGGATAGAAAAATATTTTTATATACAAAAGTATCTTGGAAACTGAGCAAAGTCGATTTTTCTTTATATAGAAAACTGGATATAACTTTTTAAATCGCAAAAGCTAACAAGAGAAAAGTACTGCATACTTTTAGGCCAAAAAAACAGAAAATAAAATTAGAATAAGCCAAAACTTGGATTCAAGGTCAACTTGAAGTGGGTTGCAAGCGAAATTCATATCGGTTCCGAGTCCCCGAACCGAACCACTTTCCAAATCGTAGAGTTTTCCAACCTTGGTCGCATTATCAGTTAATAATTTACCCGTAATTTCGGCTTTGAGTGTTAAATGCCGCCTCAACGGTCGTTTACCGTGTTCGCTGCGCTTTCTGCTTAATATTTCCCCAGCGTCTGCTTGAAATACCGCTTGAAAAAGCCAAAAGCCAAAGCCAAATCAAATAATGGCTGAGTCGTTTAACAGTGTGTACTTTTTCCTCCATATATATTCGTCTTTGGGGATTACTCTCGGCACTGTTTTTTTGTGCTGTTTTTCTTTTTATTCCTTTCGCTCTCTCTCTCTCTCTCTCTTATCTGACAAAATCTCATAAAATGGGGTCTACTAGGTTTGATTTGTTGCATGATTATGATTTGTATTCGTATTTTAAATTTCTCTTCACGCTTCACTCTCATCTCCTGTCGCCCTTCGCTGGATGTGGTTCGGTTTGGCTCTGCTCTGTTTTAAGGGCGCTCCTAAAGCCATTGCCATTGTCAAGGCCATGTTTAGGCGATTGGATATGATTATTGGGGCACAGTGGGCTAAAACTTCTCATAAATTAAAGCTTTAAAATAATCCAAAATTTTCCTCATTTTTCAGCTTTAATTTTTGCTATAAAAACAATATTTTATTAGGTCTATTAAGCCATAAAGAGCAACAAAGAACTTGATGAGAATTTTTATTAGTTTTTATTTGTTAAACGTTTTTTAAAATACAATTTCAGGCTTTAAATTTAGTGCACAATTTTCTGTGAATAGTGTAAAAATCAATTTTTTATTAGTATTTATTAATCCTGTTTTTAATTAATCGAAAGTCCTTAGAAACTCTCGGGACTGAACGCTTCAGTAGGCAAGCAAATGAGCTGGAAATAAAAAGCAAAAAAATCAGAAAGCAGAAAAAATTGAAGGACGATTATAATTAAAAATAAGATATGTGATTCCTACAAATGCTGCTATAAAATATTATTCATTCTTGGGTAATATTATTATTTTTTACTGACAACTTTAAGTATAAAAAATCAAGGCGTTCTTCATGCTTGTGGAGGGGGAATAGCTTCAACTATAATTGAATTCCTTGGTGAGTTCTCCTGGCAGCAACCATCTGAGCAATTCACATTCAATTTTCGTCTATCCGGTGCTACTGTGCCGTGGGATCAAAAAGCCGAGCGCGCTTGTGAAATACTCTGGGCAATAAATGCATCCAAATATCCAATATACACACACACTATATATATATATATATATACTCTATAAAAAAGGCTAAAAAATATATGAATATATGGGGTCCAATCGTTTGTATGAAAATATTTAGAGAATGGAAATAGCCAAGGAAACGATGCTACGTGCAGGCCAGGGCCAGGGCTAGGGCCAGTAAAAAAATGGGAAGAGCTGAGAAATTTGTGCAACGACGGCATTTCCATATAAATCTTCAATTATTTATATTATTTATGCATAATTGAAATTGATTTCTGTATTAAATATATCCAAATTGCTGGTCAATCTATTCAATTGATAAGCCAGTAAATAAACATGAGAATATCCTGCCATTTTCCTTAACCTCCACTCGAGAGCTTGACACGCAGGACAAGTGATAGATGACAGCTGAGAGAGCAGCAGCAGCTGGCAGTTGTGTGTACAACTTGTTAGCCTGATTGATATTTAGCCCTAAGCCCGACAGAGACTTTTAATCAAAGCAGAGCAACACAGAAAAAAAGTCTTTAAGTCTTTAAAAGGAAATGAAAGAAAAAACATAGAAAAAAACGGCATTAGCATTAGCGAAATTTGTGTGAATTTCCATTTGTCAATTGATCCAAGTAGCGGGCAGGCAGAGCCAGAAGGCTATTTCTAACTTTTCAATATGGGCTACTTTACGACCGCTGGCGAATCCCCCCGGGCTGCTGTTGGCGCCATTGGCCTCATTCTGTCGGCAAATAATATAATAATATAATAATCAAATGCCAGGGCTTCAGCATTTCAGTAGTCCGTATATTCCGTAGTCCGTATATTCCGTATTCCGTATTCCGTATTCCGTATTCCGTATTCCGTATTCCGTATTCCGTATACCGTATACCGTATTCCGTATATTCCGTATTCAAATGCCACTGCAAGTTTAATAACAAATATAAATCATTTCCAGAGCTGTCAGCTAAAGCACGCCCTCCGCGCAGTCCAGCCAAAAGCAGTGGCAGATGCAGCTAAATATTTGGGTAAATTGGCAAAAAGACAAATATAAAAAATAGACAAATATTGAGAAATATGCCCAAATTATTAATAAATAATAAGAGAATACCGTAAACTATTGCAAAAGACCCCCGAAATAAATATCTGCATACGCCACAGACTTTTAGAGGCGACTTGAGCTTCTCCGCTCCGTTCTCTCACCTCAAGTATGAGATGCGGATCCGGATGTGGATGTGGGGGCACTTGAAGCCGGGAGCTGGTAGCTGGAAGCTGCTTGCAAGATGGACGCACTAATGGCAGTGGCAAACACCAATAAGAGGCCATTTCTCATTTCTGGAGACTGTAGAATTTTTTGTATTTTTGTGTGTATTTTGGGCGCCTCCTCAGGACGGTGCGGAGACCAAAGTTCTTTCGCTGTCGTGTTAATTTTTTATCACTTTAAAATTAAAGAACAACACTTGGGAGTGGAGATTCTCCCGTCCTGCCATTTCGTCCTGTCGTGTCTTTGTCCTGTCGCCACTGCTTTGCTTTTATTTTTACCATTTTTTTTCTTTATTTTGGGACACTTGTTCTGGACTCTTTTTTATATTTTCTGAGAGGGGAGCTCGGGGTTCTGGGCAAGCATTAATAATTAACTTAATGCCATGTTGGCCAGAAATTAGGCATGCCTGTCTACTTCCATTTGTCCAAGTGTCCCCTTTCGCACACACCGACACAGGAGTCCTGTTTGTTCTGGCTGCTCTTTGATTAACATTTCTCGACCACAAGGAGCACTCTCTATGCCAAATGCAATTTCAAGCAAATCAATTAAAAACACAAATCGCAATTGCCCTTTACTCAACAGCTTTTCACTCTCTCGGCATCCCTTTGCCACGCCCCTGCTGCTGCCTTCCTTCCTTCTACCTGCAGCCCTTCGCCCTCGCCCTCGCCCTCGCCCTCGCCGTTCAATGGAGTTGGGACTTTTTTGCATTGACCGCAAATTTCAATAGAGTTTTGCGGCCAGCGTACAATTGACTGAGCCCCTGTTCCAAGCAGATCTGCCACACTGTGGGCTGCAGATACACAAAAAACTAAGGAAATCCATAATCTATAATTTAAAAAAAAATATGACCTCAACTAGAGGTCCTTCTATACTTTAAGCTATATTTGTTTTCTAAATGTGGAAAAATTGAAGAAAAGAAAAATTAGTTTCTGGAAGAGTAAAAAAGAATAAGTTAAGAGAAAAGCTTTACAAATTTTGATGATGATGAGTTTTCCAGGTGTTTTTAGAGAGATTGATTGATTTGACAATTTTTTCTTAAAATTTTTGCAGTAGTTTTCAGCGACTGTGGGCCACTGTCATGGGGCCGCAATCGCTTATGCGGTCGAACTATAGATTAAAGATTTGTGCTACGTCTTTTGCTTGGCGCCGCAGTGGCTCGTGTTATGTTATTGTTGTTCTTGTTGTTGTTGCAGGTTGCTGCTGCTGTTGTTGGTCCTGCTGCAAATTGCTGCAGGTGGTGCACATTGGTCTTGTGTTTGTTCAGGTGTATGTCAATTAACTGCAGGGTCGACCTAATTGTGTTGACGCGCCATTCGTTTAATCAAAATTTAACGCCTGCACTTTCTGGGAACGGGTGTCGCCCCTAATTGAAATCGCAAATTTTGGCTACATAGATTGCAATTTGATCGTGTAAGTTCGTTATTCTCGCCACTTATGTGTGTTGCACATGTAAGTTTCTACATTGAGAGAAAAAGGACAGAAAATTATGTGCAACTATTTCTCCCTTTTTATTTATTATACTTTTATATTTATTTATTTAAAGGCGACTAAGAGCAGTGGACATTAGCAAAGAATATGAGGTATAATTATCAAAAAATACATTTAAAATTCAATTATATTATAGTATTTTATTCCTAATAAAAATTAATAAAAAAAAAAGATTTTAAATTAAAATTAAATTTAAATTGAAGCCTTTTTGAGGCACTCAATAAAAAAAAAATGATGTAAAATTATGTCAAAAGAATTCAGTCTTTTTTTTTATTTTGACATCCTTATGAATTTTTGACTGATTATAGAGTGGGCTTTAACTCTTTAAGAAATACTAAGAAATTTGATTTAAAAAGAAAAAAAAAAACAGTAATATTTATAAGAATACTAAGAACTTTTCTCTTAGAAATAATAATATTATTTATCAAAAATATTGTTCTTAATTTTTTCTATCTCTAGAGATATTTTTTTAATTTCTTTTGAACATATTTTATGTAAAAATCTCAAATTTTAAAACCTTTTTTTTAGATGTTCTCCATTTCTGAATTATTAAAATACTATCATATTTCTTACTTATTTTTTTAATTACTATGTTTCCTAATTCTAATTAATACATTTTCATGCAGGGTATGCAAGTTTTTTGCTTACAGCGCGCCGCGACCTCTGACATCTCGCTGACTTCGTAAACCCTTGACAAGCCTCCTGTCGCCCATCACAGCAGTAGAACATCAGCAGCAGCAGCGGCAGCTGTCGAGCACACAAACTTTCGTTGCCCCTCCTTCAAGTAACCCCCTTTTGGATCCCTACGCAGCCGCTGTTTGTGTGCGCCCGGCAACTTTGCATATGATTACACGAAATTTGCATCACATTATTTTGTGTCTGCTGCTGGCGATGGACAAAATTGCATGTGAATCTATGAAATTTGCAAAAAATATTCTAGCAGAAAAAAGTTAAATTTAAGTACTTAAAAGTACTTGGAAAATATTTTCCTTATTTTTAGTCAGTCAGTCTAATTTTCTATTTTTTTTCGAGTGTATTTTTCCCTGGATATTCCAGTTGAGAAGTCGAAAACACGTGGTGCAGCATACAAACGACGCCTGCAATATTTATTAAGCGGGTTTAAGTAGTGCCAAATGTTTGGCATGCAGATAAATTGTTTATTTCCTCCTCCTCATCGAACCCAAAGCTAGCAAATCGCCACTCCGGAATTGATGGACTGACTCTCTGTTGCTTCTGTGGCTGTTTCTCAAACTGTTTTATTACCCGACCTCCCAGTTTCCAGTTCCCAGCTCCCAGATCCCAGAGATCCCACGTAGTCACACTCAACGCATGGATATAAATACGAAGAGTATTTCGATGAACTGCAGAAATGCGCGTAAATTACGAGCTTTCAGCTCGGGTTCACGGACAATAGTTTATTATCAAAGAGTATTTCCTTCTTTTTATTATTCTGCCACGGAATCAATAGTGAATTTTATTATTATGGGAAAGTTTCCTGCATATTCTAAATAAATTAATTCAAAGCCTTCCTTCAGCTTCTCATTGAAAAGAGCCCTTTTTAAATAGCAAAAAACTCAGTCTTTTAAGCTCTCGATTGGCTAATAAGTGGTAGCTCCAGGTATATATTTATATATTTAAATCCTTTCGTTTGTAATGTCCTTAAAGTAGCAAATAATATAAATTCAGGAGCTGCGGCTTAAGGTGGCCCAAAAATGCAAAACATACTCGATACTCGCTTTCACTGCAAGGGGCCACTTGCATCCTTCTGGGAAATGGTAAATAAACGGCGTACGTGGAAACCCCTCTTTATAGCAAATATCTTAGAGCTTAATCCAATTGCTGCCCCTCTTCAAAATATTTTGACTTACGCCAGTGGAGTATGCAAGGAGCAGGAGCTTGTGAATCACCCATTGAGACTGCACCACGAGGACGTCAGGCGGGAGATTTTAATTCATGCAGGAAAAATGAAGGATGGGTGGGGGGGGTGGAATAAATGGAGGGGCGTCTGAACTCCCAGCTCCAAATGCACTTGATGCACCTGTGAAGGATGTGAAGGAGCACTCTCGGCGCGGCCCACTTGGGGCAGGATTTATTGCCGTTTTCGGCTTCAGCTCGAAATTGAAAAGCAACAAGCCGCTAACAAGGTGAAGCTTTTGCCAGCTTGCGTCATTTCTTTTGCTTCTCCTTTTCCTCCCTTTTTTTTGTGTTGCTGTGTGGCGGCGGCGCTAGGCACTTCAATCTAAATTTCAAGTTTTTCGACTCGATACGATTCGTTTCGTTTTCGTTTTTAGTTTCGATTCTATTCGATTCGTTTCGATTTTTCGTACGTGCCCGATATTCTTGCAGTAGTCTCACACACAATCGCTCAGCGGAAAAGCCAAAGGACATGGCTAGTCCTTGCGCTTATCGCAACATTTTTGATTTCTCACTTATACTTACGGCTCTTTTTTATATATGTATTTCTATTTGTATTTGTATTCGTATTTATTTTTATATATTAGTGTACATATTTTTTTTGCTGTGTATGTGAAACGCCATTAAATATCCAAGTGGCACAAGTGGCATGCAACATTTTTCTTCGTACCTCGGACAGCCCGATGTCCATTTCTGCCCTCTGCCCACCCATTTCTCTCGCCGTTTTTATTTCACTCGAAGGACTTTAAGGACTAGACAGAAAAAGTTATATTTATTCGATTACGTTTGAACAAGTCTTTCGACATTTTATTCAGTATTAGGAGCCTAAATTGTAACCAAAACAAATAAAGCGAGATAGTCGGAATATTTCTAATGAAGCCTAACAATGAACTGAGCCCGATCCAAGGAGAGTTTTGCCTTCACTTAAAACTAATCTTGATTTTGATCAGCTAGTGGTACCGAAATTTAGGGCTCGGTTGACCCTACCTTTTCAGTCCCAACCGACTCGGCATCAAGGTTACCAGGTATGCCGTTAGTCGCCTCGTAAGACAAGTGGTCATCTACTGTAGAGGTATTCTAGGACCCGGCGGGTCTTAAAATACCTCTACAGTAGATGACCACTTGTCTACGACACAGGTGCTAACCAGTTTTGACCTATGGCCCGGGGCTGATTGCCCACATCTCCAACGAGGTCCAAGCAATTGTAATCGGGTATTAAATACCGCTTTTGTATCTTTTCTTGGGTCCCAAATACAAATGCATTAGATCGCAAATCTGGATACAAGCGGCATACGAGCCACTCCTCAAGCACCGCACCGCATCGCGAAGTTTGCATCTAGGAAAAAACTGAGTAATACGGCCGTTTTTATGATCCCATCTGCCTTACCATTTGTAGCGCCATTAGTTGGGTCCTCATTTAATAGCCAATCACCATTCTCCAACGGATAATTTCGTCTGAGCTTGTACCTCCAAGCCATACGTATGGCAGCTAGGAGAAGTATATACTGTACAGCAAGCTGAATAAATCTCTGGTCACATAATGTAGGCCGCCGTCAGGGAAACGCTTAATTATCGCAGCATTTGGCATCTCTCCTCTAGATAACTTCGGGCATTTCTCTCCACAAGCAGTTGGTCGTCTGTATATGCAATGAACATTCAAGTTCCATCATAAGGTTCCATATGAATGGGTCACTGATGGAGCCCTGAGGGCAACCATTTCCATATCTGCTTATGATGCTTGCCCTTCTGCCAGAGAAGAGCCGCCACCCCAAGTTTGCTTCTCGGCAGCCAGGCAACGTATTGCAGTACTCCATTCAACATGATCGAATCCACCAAGGATTCCAAGCCGGGTTGTCTTCCACCGTACTTCAGGCATCTACTACACAGTGTCCAGGTTGAAATCCATATTGCCATCTGCAGCGGATCAGACATACAGTTCAAGTAGCCAACTTCAAAGAGTAGACAGATTGCCAGAGTTTTGGTTCCCAGTTCCCCGTCAGGATTCTAAAATTAAAATCCAGAAAAAATTATTATATTTTAGAAATGATGAAAGAACAGAACAGACCTCAGAGCAACTCTAGTAGCCAAACCGATCCTGCTTTAATTTCTTCCAATCCTAAAAAATAATATATTTTCGTAGATTTAAATTTCGTACTCCCAAAAGGAAACGGGGAATCGGTAAATAGCGAAAATGAAAATCGAAATTTTCGCAAGCTTGTTGGGATTCATTTGGACATCTTTTCCTATCGTTTTGAAAGTAACCTTTCCGATCCGAACTATCTGCCTGACCCACACCACCTCCATCATTCGTAACACTCGTACGTTAAGAATAATGGAGATGGCAGGTCTGACATAGTTCAAATCGTTTCGAACAGGACGATTACGATGTCCAAGCAAATCTCAATAAGATTACGACAACTGCGGTTCCCATTTAAGCGATTAACTGTTTTCCGTTTAATTTAAGGAATTTAAAATTAAAATCCACGAAAAGTAATTATTTTTTAGAACTGATGAAAGAAAATAGAACGTCCGAACGGTACGAAAATTTATGTTAGAATGAATACAGCTCCAGGCAACTCCAAGAGCCAGCCAAAAAAGTTAGGCACCAGCCTACTATTTGATATTTATTTTTTAAATAATTCCTTACTTTGCCAGCAGCCTACTATTTTATTTATATTTTGAAAACTAACCCGGGCAACGCCGAGTAATACCGCCTACTATATTTGAATAAATATTTTGAATACATTCAGCCAAATAAAGCGAGAATTCAAATCAAGTAGAATCTAAGTAAGCTATTAATAGATATTTCAAGGCTTTTTAAATTCTGTCTTATATATATTTTAATCTAGTACTTAAAAACTTTAGGCCTTCAAAGCGTCTAATGAATTAATTTAATTAAGATTATTCATGAAACATGAAATGAAAATAAATTGCCTATTTAGCTATTTGTCGCCCTCTTTCTGGCTGTATTTCGGCTGTAAAAAGCCAAAGATATTTATGTTAAATGCGTCAGTTGTGAGGAGAAATTCACAAAAGAAGTTTATTGTCATTGAATTTTTAAGAGGTTTTTTCAGCTCTCAGCTGGTAGCAATTTACAGTTCCTAGTTCTGACCTCGTTCGACTTTCGGAAAGAGAGAAAAGTTGAAAAAAAAAATAAAATCAGTGTTGTACTTACTTAGTATATAATCTTCAATTGCCATGCACACTTATATATTTTCCAGTATTTTCAAGGCTTTTCTTTCTTCTTTTTCTTTTTTTGCCAGGAAGTTTTCATCCTTTACAGAGCAGAACTGTTGGTACTTTTGCAAGTGCGCAAAAATTTTTTTTATGTATGGATATGTTTTCGCAGTGTGTGAGAAACACAAAAGTTCGCCTAAAAAGAGCAAAACTCAAAAATTTCGCTTTATTCGAGCGTAAAACTTATGAACGCATTAACTGCTTAAACATGAATAATACGGTTCAACAATCAACCGAACCGAACCGAACCTTTTTCTCTCCTTCTTTCGGCCAAATTAGTCACAATAAAACATTTTCATATATATTGGAAAATTTATGGCAAGATCACGGATTATTCAGTTATCAAACACATTCATACGAATTAGTCTTCAAAGTGTTTGACTGAGAAATATATTATATATGGAGCCAGAGAGAGAGAGAGAGAGAGGAGAGGGAGAAAGGGGCCAAGAAAATGGAAAAGGCACAAATAAATTGGTTGAAGGAAACTTTTCTTTCTATTTGCAAGTTGTGTGACCCAGTTTCTAGTCTTCAGCTTCAGCCGGGTATACCAGACGCTCGTACCAGCTCGAAATTGTCATAAGAAAATACTTAGGGTATGCTGTAATAAAGTAGAGGGTCAGCCATTTATAACTACTTTTTACTATCAGTTAAAGCAATAGATCCTAGAAAAATGTATAGCCTACTTTTAGGAGTATTATTTTACTTACAATCTAAGCAAATTACTTCTCCATCTGAAGTTTTTGGGCTGGGCTTAGAATTTTTATAAGAATTCCAGCAGATATTTTATCGCAATAAATATCGTATACTTATTTTATCGTATACTTAATAAAACAAAGGACATTTTCTTGATATTCTTCCCCAAACGCCAGCCCTTTTCTCTTTGCCCTGATAAAAGGACTTTTATAAAAGCAATTCATAATTTTCATATATTTCATATGTTTATAATATATAATTGTTAAATTTCTATTAATATTTTAATAATAAAGGCTACTACAGGCTAAAGTCAACCTCATTTCGTGCAGAGAAATTTGAGAGTGTCTTTGGTTCCACCGCCAACGGCTTTGTTGTCTGTGTTATTATAGAAAAACTTGCGCCCACATCTTGGCCAGGCAGGAAGAAGGAAGGAATCAAAAGCAAACTGGCAGGAGGCTGTAGAAGGTAGCTGGTCGGGCGCTGGAAGGCATGGAGGCAGTAGAACCACCGCCTTTAGTAGCAATGCCAATGCCAGGCAGCTCCAAAGCTGCTGGTTAGTTCGCATTGTGGGCAGCCGCCCAAGCGGAAACTCGCATAAAAAGGTTCAAAGCCATTGTCGGCGTCCAATTCATTATAATGACATCAACGTTTGGCCCTTTTTCTGCCAACATAATTGAGATTTAATGGGTAGCTAGACGATTTACGTTTTCCATTTTCGCCATTTTTTGCCTTTGCAATCCCTTTGCTTTCGGTTTCGTTCTTGGTTCCATTTCTTTTAAGCTCCGCTGCACGGGCTCATTGGCCATTTGAAATTAAAACAACTAAAAACGGGTCTCTAGTCCAGAGCACACGACTTGCTGTAAACAGTTCTTTCTTCAATTTAAAGTTAATAAAAAAAAATTATTATACAGACAACAGAAATTGCATTTGAAAATTGAAAAAATGGGGCAACATCTTTAAATATGTTTTTTTTGTATTCCCAATAGATACATCATAGAAGAGGTGCTACACCAGAAGATGTAGTCGACTATAAAATACCCTGCACACAGTACAAAGTATTGAAATAAACATTAAATAGACACACATTCTTCTATTCATGAATCCGTAACCTTACAGCAATAACAAAATTAATAATAATATGCATTGTTTCCGTTATTAATTTGGAATTATTTATTTTGAATTATTAAATTATTTACTGTAGAAAAGTGGAAAAGTTTCCAAACTCTGAGGCGGATTTTAGCGTGCTTCTACCCCATATTTTTGGTCGAAACAATTACATGTAGTTTTACAGGGTGTATCGAGAAACTGTTTGAATTTAACTAGTCGAATCCGATTATTCTGTGCAAGCGCCCGCAGTCTCATTCTCTTTGTGTCCCCACAAAATGCGGCCCACGGAAATGGAAATGGCAAAAGCGCTGGCGGAAAATTGAAATTGAATTATTTAGTAAATTTAATTTATTAGTAAATATTCCTTGGGTTTTACGTTGAATTCTACAGTTCCCCACTTTCCGGCATAGGGGCAAATTTTTCCATAGCGGAAACTTTCATCATATGAGACCCAAGCTCTGTCCAGGCTGTCTTGGTTCATAAATATGGGGTTCTAGTTCAAAAGATATTGGTTTTAGTAGCCCTTGAAATATATATTAATATATATTAATATATATATATATAGTATATATTTTCATATCGTATCACATATTGAAAACAACAACTTTATTAAACTCTCGACAAAACTGAAACTTGTTTTCTTGTTTTCATTTTGGATGTCAACTGGTTCCGAGAACAATCTGAAATACGCCTTTGGGAGGCGTGGCTATTACCATAAAATTGATACCATTCGTTCGTTCATATGCGCCGCTTTTTATTGCCACATTTAATAAGCCATTAAAATTTGATGCTTCTGATGGATAACATATATACGAGTAATTTGTTTTTTGTACAGTTTGTGAACAGATTTCCCGGCATTGTCAGGGCTAGATCAGCCTTAAATATATTGCTCGTGTTGGATCATATATTAATATAACATAGATATAGATTATGTTTTTCGCTCTTATACCATTATTATTTTTTTTGAGAATGTTCAAAATTAGAATAAAAAAGTAAAATAGTAGGCTGCCTATAAAGAGAAATTTAAAAATATAAATAAAATAGTAGGCTGCTGGCAAAGTAAGGAATTATTTAAAAAATAAAAATCAAATAGTAGGCTGGTGCCTAACTTTTTTAGCTGGCTCTTGGAGTTGCCTGGAGCTGTATTCATTCTAACATAAATTTTCGTACCGTTCGGACGTTCTATTTTCTTTCATCAGTTCTAAAAAATAATTATTTTTCGTGGATTTTAATTTTGAATTCCTTAAATTAAACGGAAAAACAGTAAATCGCTTAAATGGGAACCGCAGTTGTCGCAATCTTGTTGAGATTTGCTTGGACGTCGTAATCGTCCTGTTCGAAATTAACGATTTGAACTATCTCAGACCTGCCATCTCCATTATTCTTAACATACGAGTGTTACGAATGATGGAGGTGGTGTGGGTCAGGCAGATAGTTCGGATCGGAAAGGTTACTTTCGAAACGATAGGAAAAGATGTCCAAATGAATCCCAACAAGCTTGCGAAAATTTCGATTTTCATTTTCGCTATTTACCGATTCCCGTTTCCTTCTGGGAGTACGAAAATATATTATTTTTTTAGAATTAAAAGAAATTAAAACATCCGAGCTCCAGGATCGGTTTGGCTACTAGAGTTGCTCTGAGGTCTGTTCTGTTCTTTCATCAATTCTAAAATATAATAATTTTTTCTGGATTTTAAATTTAGAATCCTGACGGGGGAACTGGGAACCAAAACTCTGGCAATCTGTCTACTCTTCGAAGTTGGCTACTTGAACTGTATGTCTGATCCGCTGCAGATGGCAATATGGATTTCAACCTGGACGATGTGTAGTAGATACCTGAAGTACGGTGGAAGACAACCCGGCTTGGAATCCTTGGTGGATTCGATCATGTTGAATGGAGTACTGCAATACGTTGCCTGGCTGCCGAGAAGCAAACTTGGGGTGACGGCTCTTCTCTGGCAGAAGGGCAAGCATCATAAGCAGATATGGAAATGGTTGCCCTCAGGGCTCCATCAGTGACCCATTCATATGGAACCTTATGATGGAACTTGAATGTTCATTGCATATACAGACGACCAACTGCTTGTGGAGAGAAATGCCCGAAGTTATCTAGAGGAGAGATGCCAAATGCTGCGATAATTAAGCGTTTCCCTGACGGCGGCCTACATTATGTGACCAGAGATTTATTCAGCTTGCTGTACAGTATATACTTCTCCTAGCTGCCATACGTATGGCTTGGAGGTACAAGCTCAGACGAAATTATCCGTTGGAGAATGGTGATTGGCTATTAAATGAGGACCCAACTAATGGCGCTACAAATGGTAAGGCAGATGGGATCATAAAAGCGGCCGTATTACTCAGTTTTTTCCTAGATGCAAACTTCGCGATGCGGTGCGGTGCTTGAGGAGTGGCTCGTATGCCGCTTGTATCCAGATTTGCGATCTAATGCATTTGTATTTGGGACCCAAGAAAAGATACAAAAGCGGTATTTCATACCCGATTACAATTGCTTGGACCTCGTTGGAGATGTGGGCAATCAGCCCCGGGCCATAGGTCAAAACTGGTTAGCACCTGTGTCGTACGACAAGTGGTCATCTACTGTAGAGGTATTTTAAGACCCGCCGGGTCCTAGAATACCTCTACAGTAGATGACCACTTGTCTTACGAGGCGACTAACGGCATACCTGGTAACCTTGATGCCGAGTCGGTTGGGACTGAAAAGGTAGGGTCAACCGAGCCCTAAATTTCGGTACCACTAGCTGATCAAAATCAAGATTAGTTTTAAGTGAAGGCAAAACTCTCCTTGGATCGGGCTCAGTTCATTGTTAGGCTTCATTAGAAATATTCCGACTATCTCGCTTTATTTGTTTTGGTTACAATTTAGGCTCCTAATACTGAATAAAATGTCGAAAGACTTGTTCAAACGTAATCGAATAAATATAACTTTTTCTGTCTAGTCCTTAAAGTCCTTCGAGTGAAATAAAAACGGCGAGAGAAATGGGTGGGCAGAGGGCAGAAATGGACATCGGGCTGTCCGAGGTACGAAGAAAAATGTTGCATGCCACTTGTGCCACTTGGATATTTAATGGCGTTTCACATACACAGCAAAAAAAATATGTACACTAATATATAAAAATAAATACGAATACAAATAGAAATACATATATAAAAAAAGCCGTAAGTATACGTGAGAAATCAAAAATGTTGCGATAAGCGCAAGGACTAGCCATGTCCTTTGGTTTTTCCGCTGAGCGATTGTGTGTGAGACTACTGCAGGATTATCGGGCACGTACGAAAAATCGAAACGAATCGAAACGAATCAAAACAAAAAACGAAAATGAAACGAATCGTATCGAGTCGAAAAACTTGAAATTTAGATCGAAGTGCCTAGCGCCGCCGCCACACAGCAACACAAAAAAAAGGGGGCAAAAGAAATGACGCAAGCTGGCAAAAGCTTCACCTTGTTAGCGGCTTGTTTGCTTTTCAATTTCGAGCTGAAGCCGAAAACGGCAATAAATCCTGTCCCAAGTGGGCCGCGCCGAGAGTGCTCCTTCACATCCTTCACAGGCGCGTCAAGTGCATTTGGAGCTGGGAGTTCAGACGCCCCTCCATTTATTCCACCCCCCACCCATCCTTCATTTTTCCTGCATGAATTAAAATCTCCCGCCTGACGTCCTCGTGGTGCAGTCTCAATGGGTGATTCACAAGCTCCTGCTCCTTGCATACTCCACTGGCGTAAGTCAAAATATTTTGAAGAGGGGCAGCAATTGGATTAAGCTCTAAGATATTTGCTATAAGGAGGGGTTTCCACGTACGCCGTTTATTTACCATTTCCCAGAAGGATGCAAGTGGCCCCTTGCAGTGAAAGCGAGTATCGAGTATGTTTTGCATTTTTGGGCCACCTTAAGCCGCAGCTCCTGAATTTATTTTATTTGCTACTTTAAGGACATTACAAACGGAAGGATTTAAATATATAAATATATACCTGGAGCTTACCACTTATTAGCCAATCGAGAGCTTAAGAGACTGAGTTTTTTGCTATTTAAAAATGGCTTTTTTCAATGAGAAGCTGAAGGAAGGCTTTGAATTAATTTATTTAGAATATGCAGGAAACTTTCCCATAATAATAAAATTCACTATTGATTCCGTGGCAGAATAATAAAAAGAAGGAAATACTCTTTGATAATAAACTATTGTCCGTGAACCCGAGCTGAAAGCTCGTAATTTACGCGCATTTCTGCAGTTCATCGAAATACTCTTCGTATTTATATCCATGCGTTGAGTGTGACTACGTGGGATCTCTGGGATCTGGGAGCTGGGAACTGGAAACTGGGAGGTCGGGTAATAAAACAGTTTGAGAAACAGCCACAGAAGCAACAGAGAGTCAGTCCATCAATTCCGGAGTGGCGATTTGCTAGCTTTGGGTTCGATGAGGAGGAGGAAATAAACAATTTATCTGCATGCCAAACATTTGGCACTACTTAAACCCGCTTAATAAATATTGCAGGCGTCGTTTGTATGCTGCACCACGTGTTTTCGACTTCTCAACTGGAATATCCAGGGAAAAATACACTCGAAAAAAAATAGAAAATTAGACTGACTGACTAAAAATAAGGAAAATATTTTCCAAGTACTTTTAAGTACTTAAATTTAACTTTTTCTGCTAGAATATTTTTTGCAAATTTCATAGATTCACATGCAATTTTGTCCATCGCCAGCAGCAGACACAAAATAATGTGATGCAAATTTCGTGTAATCATATGCAAAGTTGCCGGGCGCACACAAACAGCGGCTGCGTAGGGATCCAAAAGGGGGGGTTACTTGAAGGAGGGGCAACGAAAGTTTGTGTGCTCGACAGCTGCCGCTGCTGCTGCTGATGTTCTACTGCTGTGATGGGCGACAGGAGGCTTGTCAAGGGTTTACGAAGTCAGCGAGATGTCAGAGGTCGCGGCGCGCTGTAAGCAAAAAACTTGCATACCCTGCATGAAAATGTATTAATTAGAATTAGGAAACATAGTAATTAAAAAAATAAGTAAGAAATATGATAGTATATTAATAATTCAGAAATGGAAAACGTCTAAAAAAGGTTTTAAAATTTGAGATTTTTACATAAAATATGTTCAAAAGAAATTAAAAAAATATCTCTAGAGATAGAAAAAATTAAGAACAATATTTTTGATAAATAATATTATTATTTCTAGGAGAAAAGTTCTTAGTATTCTTATAAATATTACTGTTTTTTTTCTTTTTAAATCAAATTTCTTAGTATTTCTTAAAGAGTTAAAGCCCACTCTATAATCAGTCAAAAAATTCATAAGGATGTCAAAATAAAAAAAAGACTGAATTCTTTTGACATAATTTTACATCATTTTTTTATTGAGTGCCTCAAAAAGGCTTCAATTTACATTTAATTTTAATTTAAAATTTATTTTTTTATTAATTTTTATTAGGAATAAAATACTATAATATAATTGAATTTTAAATGTATTTTTGATAATTATACCTCATATTCTTTGCTAATGTCCACTGCTCTTAGTCGCCTTTAAATAAATAAATATAAAAGTATAATATAAAAAAAAGGGAGAAACAGTTATTATTTCTTATTTATTATTTATTATTTATTATTTATTATTTATTATTTATTATTTATTATTTATTATTTATTATTTATTATTTATTATTTATTATTTATTATTTATTATTTATTATTTATTATTTATTATTTATTATTTATTATTTATTATTTCTTATTTATTATTTATTATTTATTATTTATTATTTATTATTTATTATTTATTATTTATTATTTATTATTTATTATTTATTATTTATTATTTATTATTTATTATTTATTATTTATTATTTATTATTTATTATTTATTATTTATTATTTATTATTTATTATTTATTATTTATTATTTATTATTTATTATTTATTATTTATTATTTATTATTTATTATTTATTATTTATTATTTATTATTTATTATTTATTATTTATTATTTATTATTTATTATTTATTATTTATTATTTATTATTTATTATTTATTATTTATTATTTATTATTTATTATTTATTATTTATTATTTATTATTTATTATTTATTATTTATTATTTATTATTTATTATTTATTATTTATTATTTATTATTTATTATTTATTATTTATTATTTATTATTTATTATTTATTATTTATTATTTATTATTTATTATTTATTATTTATTATTTATTATTTATTATTTATTATTTATTATTTATTATTTATTATTTATTATTTATTATTTATTATTTATTATTTATTATTTATTATTTATTATTTATTATTTATTATTTATTATTTATTATTTATTATTTATTATTTATTATTTATTATTTATTATTTATTATTTATTATTTATTATTTATTATTTATTATTTATTATTTATTATTTATTATTTATTATTTATTATTTATTATTTATTATTTATTATTTATTATTTATTATTTATTATTTATTATTTATTATTTATTATTTATTATTTATTATTTATTATTTATTATTTATTATTTATTATTTATTATTTATTATTTATTATTTATTATTTATTATTTATTATTTATTATTTATTATTTATTATTTATTATTTATTATTTATTATTTATTATTTATTATTTATTATTTATTATTTATTATTTATTATTTATTATTTATTATTTATTATTTATTATTTATTATTTATTATTTATTATTTATTATTTATTATTTATTATTTATTATTTATTATTTATTATTTATTATTTATTATTTATTATTTATTATTTATTATTTATTATTTATTATTTATTATTTATTATTTATTATTTATTATTTATTATTTATTATTTATTATTTATTATTTATTATTTATTATTTATTATTTATTATTTATTATTTATTATTTATTATTTATTATTTATTATTTATTATTTATTATTTATTATTTATTATTTATTATTTATTATTTATTATTTATTATTTATTATTTATTATTTATTATTTATTATTTATTATTTATTATTTATTATTTATTATTTATTATTTATTATTTATTATTTATTATTTATTATTTATTATTTATTATTTATTATTTATTATTTATTATTTATTATTTATTATTTATTATTTATTATTTATTATTTATTATTTATTATTTATTATTTATTATTTATTATTTATTATTTATTATTTATTATTTATTATTTATTATTTATTATTTATTATTTATTATTTATTATTTATTATTTATTATTTATTATTTATTATTTATTATTTATTAATAAATCGACTAATTGCAGTCGATTAAAGGATTACAAAAGATAAATATAATTATTATATAAATTAAATAAAAATT
The DNA here is from genome assembly GCA_018150835.1 of Drosophila repletoides. NCBI lineage: Eukaryota > Metazoa > Arthropoda > Insecta > Diptera > Drosophilidae > Drosophila > Drosophila repletoides. The sequence continues at coordinate 2,228,321 of JAECWQ010000228.1, forward strand.
TAGAAATTAATTAAATTAAAATTTACAAGTAAGATTAAAATTGAATTACATTTAAGCCTTCTGGGGTATTAAAATCAATCAATTTTTATGGACCAACATTTGTTGCACAGGATTGGTGAAAACCCAGGCAAAAAACCCAATCAGACCAGGAAAAAGAAATATAAAAATTTTTGAAAATAGAATGAAAATAGACCAGAATAGACAAAAGGATAGAAAGAAAGAGAGTAATAAAATAAGATAACACATCACATGGACATACATAATAAACAATGTGACCGTGTGCCCCAGTTTGAACGAACCGAGGATCCATAGTAGATGCAGCAGATGCTTCAATGTATCGCGCTTCAAGCCAAGCCATGGCTTGAGAGAGATTTCTATCTAAGTGAACAGTCGAGTTTTTTTGGTGCTCCGTAATAAAATTCGTTTTGTATTATATTGTGAGATTTTTCTTTAAAATTTAACTTAGAAATAAACCTTATTGGTAACCCAGTATCACATTGTTGCACACATAGTCATCAGCTGTGCAATTTTTATCAAAAGCTTTTATTTTTCTATTAATAATACCTTTACCTATCTTCCTTTTGTGCGGTCTTTCGCTTGTGCGCCGCTCGCCCGCTCAAATTTTTGTTGTTGCTTTTCGCATTGCTCAAGCATTGTTTGTGTTATTTATTGCAACTAACAGCTATTTCTTTTCGCTCTCAATTTGCGCGCTCTTCATACTAATCATAATAATACCCAGTAGGAAACTTTTAGCATATTTTTTTTCTTACTAATATTGTATACTAATAAAATGTCTTGCTGCAAGTTGAATTGCACGTATGGCCCAGCGCGTGATGGTGACCAACCAAGGTTTGTTAACTGATGGTTGTGTGACAACATGATGCATGGCAAATGTGCAGTTCTAACTGGGAAGGATATTGACAAGTTGGAAAAAGACAATTCCGAAAAAGGCTGTGAAGGCCTTAAATGGTCTTGCCCGAGGCACAATGACTTGCAATTGAATTTCTCCAAAATGTATAATTCTGTGAGAAGTCAATTTCTTAAGTTGCAGAAAATTTTCAAGCTTTTGTCGAGTGATTTTGACTCGAGCATTGAGATGCTTAGTGAGTTTAATTTCGAATCCCCACCTATCCATCGGTTAGAGGATCAATTTTTAAATGTTCCTCTTCCATCTTCCTCTGCAATAGCTATTCCCCCTTCAGAAAATTTATCAACTTCTCGCCGTTTAGAATTATCTCCGGTTCGATTTTTCTCGCCCTCGCCTTCACCGTCAGTCGGCAACTCTTCCTTTGACAACCCGGATAATTCTTCAAATACCAATGTATGTGCTGTTCATGTTCAACCAACTTCTCCAAATCAAGTTCATCCTTGTGCTCCAACTACAACACGAGCTACAAGTCCAGCTGTCCCTCCAGCTCCGGCTACCGTTGCAGCTCCACTTCAGTTGGTATCTGCGATTTCATCTCCGGTAACTGTCTCAATTACAGCCCATCCTGGTACTGCACCCATAACTGTGCTTCCAGCTTCGGTAACTGTTCAGGGTTGTGACCCTGCCCCGACTCCTTTGCTTACTGTTGTTGCACCGCGTAAGCAAATTTTCCTATCTAGACTTTCAGCTGATACTATATGTGAAGCTATTGCTGTCTATATTGCCAGCAAATCTTCAAGCAATGTATCAGTATCTAAATTTAATTTCTCTGAACCTAGGCAAATAGCCTCCTTCAAAATTAACGTTCCATCAGACACATTCTCACTTATTTGTGATCCAAATTTCTGGCCTCCACAAATAATTGTTCATGAGTTTATTATAAAAAAACGCACTCGTCCGGTGCCTATCAGTCTTCAAGCTAGTGGTTCTCTTTCGCAAGCAACCATTAGTAATAATCCTCCAAAAAACTAGATCGATCTTCTGATTTACTATATATCAGTTATCAGAATGTTAGAGGTCTAGTGTCTAAGCTTAAAAATTTATTTTTACAAAGTTCTTCCTACGAGTCTCAAACTATTGCTTTTTCTGAGACATGGCTTAATTCCTCAATTTCAAATTCTGAAATTTTTCTACAGCCTTTACATCCTACAGAAAAGATAGAATAACTCGTCGTGGTGGTGGGGTACTCATTGCAGTTAATTCTTGCCTTCGGTCCGAGCCAATTACTTTATCCGTTTCACCTCCTGATGTGGAAATAGTTGCCGTTAAGGTATCGTTTCCATCATGTTCCATTTTCATAACGTGCTCTTATATCCCTCCGTGTTCTGATATGCTTGATCTTATTTTTGTCAACGATTGCACTTCTACCAGTGTGTCAAGATCTTGTCCATTAGTATTTGCTGAAGACTCCTTTCATCCTACCGTAGAAGTTTCTCTATCAATTGCCTCGTCGACTAAACAAATATCTAAACCTATTAGTAAAACCCGCCGTTGTTTTCGCAAGGGAAATTTTTCCTTGCTTAATCAACTTCTTTCCTCAGCTGATTGGTCTACTCTATACAATTCGGTTGATATAAATTTTGCTCTAACCCACTTCTACGACACTATTAACTCACTTCTTGATATCTGCATTCCAAGTAGTGTTGTATTGCCTGTTTCATCCAAGCCTCCCTGGTTTACACGTCGACTTTCAAATTTAAAAAATATTAAAACTAAGCTATTTAAAAAATTTAAACTCTCTGGATCTAATATTGATTTTTCTAAATATTCTATTGCTAAATCTAACTTCCTTCTCCTTAATTCTCAATGCTATAATGAGTATCTTATGCGCTGCAGGAATCAGTTTGAGCGGGATCCTAAACTGTTTTATAAATTTGTAAATTCTAAGCGTAACAGCTCGTCTATGCCTCCTACATTTTTTCTGAAGAATGAGGGATCCAAGGACGACTTTACTAGTGCTAACCTTTTTGCAAATTTCTTTCAATCTACTTACACTTCTTCCATTAACAATATCGCTTACCATTATCCTTATCCTATTTCTTCCTCTAACTCTTTATTTTCTCCTATCATTACTGATAACGATCTAGTTACAGCAATGAAAACTTTAAAATCTTCATATTCTCCTGGGGCCGACAATATCACAAGTTGCGTACTCAGAGAATGCTGGAGCTCTCTACATCTTCCCCTACTCAAACTTTTTAACTTATCTCTTGATTCCGCTGTTTTTCCCTCTCTTTAAAAAGGAATCATCTATTATCCCAATTCACAAAAAGGGAGCTAAATCTGATATATTGAATTACAGAGGAATTGCAAAGTTATCTGCAATCCCAAAATTATTCGAAAAATTGTAACATCAGCTTTGCAGCACCTCTGTAAGTCGATAATTTCCTCTTTTCAACATGGCTTTATTAAGAGTCGGTCTACCACGACTAATCTGCTTGAATTCACATCATTGGTGAATGATGCATTCCTAAGTAGAATGCAAACAGATGTCATTTATACTGATTTCAGTAAAGCATTTGACTCTGTAAATCATGATCTTTTAATCTTCAAGCTAGATCGAATTGGATTCCCCCCACACTTCTGACTTGGATTTCCTCTTATTTAAAAAACAGAACCCAAAGAGTTCTGTTGAGATCCGAAATTTCTAAACCCATATTTGTTACTTCGGGTGTGCCGCAAGGTAGTCATTTTGGTCCATTATTTTTCACATTATTTATTAATGACCTGCCTTCTATTTTGTCCCACTCACGCATCCTTATGCATGCTGATGATGTGGAACTTATTCTTTCTTACAACGATCCTTCTAAATATATTTGTCTGCAAGATGACTGTAACTCCATGCATCTTTGGTGTCAGGCTAATGAGTTGCATTTAAATATTTCTAAATGCTTCTTTATGACTTTTAGTCGAATTACTCCACACTTAGTCACGTATACGCTTGACAATGTACCCTTGCAACGTATGACGACTGTGGAAGACCTTGGTGTACTTTTTGATGCCAAACTTAGTTTCATTCTGCATATCTCCTCTATAACTAACAGAGCCAAGGGTGTTCTTGGGTTCATTAAACGTTGCTCCAAGGAGTTTAATGATCCCTTTGTTACCAAAATCCTTTATACTTCTCTAGTTCGCCCCATACTAGAATATTGTTCATGTGTTTCGAGTCCTCAATATGGAATCCATCAAGTTCGTCTTGAATCCATTCAGAAGCAATTCCTCCTCTTTGCCCTTCGTGGCTTAAACTGGGATCCCGATCGCCGTCTTCCACCGTACTCTGATAGGCTCTTTCTCATTGGTCTCCCTTCATTAACTAACCGTAGAACTATCCTTGGTATTATTTTTCTTCATAAATTAATTATCGGTGACATTAGCTCGCCTTTTCTATTATGTCGTCTTAACTTTCATGTTCCACGTAGACTAACAAGAAATTATTATCCCTTATTTTTATCTAATTGTACAACTAACTATGCGTTGCACAATCGATTCAGTGTGCTGTGCTCCAACTACAACGAATTTTATCACGTTATCTCTTTAGAACTCTCTCTCTTACACCTAAAATCTACTCTTCTATTCTATCTTCGGGAGAACCCCAATCATTGATTGGTTGACGTGGTTGCTGCCTTGGCAACACTGCTTCTTTTTGGTTGGTGTTTTCCTGAATTGTCCTCTTTCTCTCTGTTTTTCTTTTTCTTTATTATAATTTAATACATCACTAAAAAGTCCGGATACCTACCGAGAATCCGCTCAAAATCTCGAGATTCTGATTATTCAATACTCGATTGATTTTTGATATTTTTTTTATGTAGAAATGTATGTAGTTCTATGTCGGGTATCTGCATTATAATTATTAATTATTTTCGCCACAGCAATGGCTTGGCTTGAAGCGCGATACATTGACGCATCTGCTCCATCTACTATGGATCCTCGGTTCCATCAAATTGGGGCACACGGTCACATTGTTTATTATGTATGTCCATGTGATGTGTTATCTTACTTTATTACTCTCTTTCTTTCTATCCTTTTGTCTATTCTGGTCTATTTTCATTCTATTTTCAAAAATTTTTATATTTCTTTTTCCTGGTCTGATTGGGTTTTTTGCCTGGGTTTTCCCCAATCCTGTGCAACAAATGTTGGACCATAAAAATTGAGTTATTTTAAAACCCCAGAATTAAATTTTAATCTTACTTGTAAATTTTAATTTAATTAATTTCTAAATTTTAATTTAATTTATATAATAATTATATTAATTCTTTTGTTATCCTTTAATCGACTGCAATTAGTTGATTTATTAATAAATAAATAAATAAATAGATTGAAAGAAATTTGCAAAAAGGTTAGCACTAGTTAAATCGTCAATGGATCCCTCATTCTTCAGGAAAAATGTACGAGGCATAGACGAGCTGTTACGCTTAGAATTTACAAATTTATAAAACAGTTTAGGATCCCGCTCATACTGATTCCTGTAGCGCATAAGATACTCATTTTAGCATTGAGAGTTAAGGAGAAGGAAGTTAGATTTAGCAATAGAATATTTAGAAAAATCAATATTATATCCAGAGAGTTTAAATTTTTTAAATAGTTTAGTGTTAATATTTTTTAAATTTGAAAGTCGACGTGTAAACCAGGGAGGCTTGGATGAAACAGCCAATACAACACTACTTGGAATGCAGATATCAAGAAGTTAATAGTGTCATAGAAGTGGGTTAGAGCAAAATTTATATCAACCGAATTGTATAGAGTACACCAATCAGCTGAGGAAAGAAGTTGATTAAGCAAGGAAAAATTTCCCTTGCGAAATCAACTGCGGGTTTTACTAATAGGTTTAGATATTTGTTTAGTCGACGAGGCAATTGTTAGAGAAACTTCTACGGTAGGATGAAAGGAGTCTTCAGCAAATACTAATGGACAAGATCTTGACACACTGGTAGAAGTGCAATCGTTGACAAAAATAAGATCAAGCATATCAGAACACGGAGGGATATAAGAGCACGTTATGAAAATGGAACATGATGGAAACGATACCTTAACGGCAACTATTTCCACATCAGGAGGTGAAACGGATAAAGTAATTGGCTCGGACCGAAGGGAAGAATTAACTGCAATGAGTACCCCACCACCACGTCGAGTTATTCTATCTTTTCTGTAGGATGTAAAGGCTGTAGAAAAAATTTCAGAATTTGAAATTGAGGAATTAAGCCATGTCTCAGAAAAAGCAATAATTTGAGATTCGAAGGAAGAACTTTGTAAAAATACATTCTTAAGCTTCGACACTAGTCCTCTAACATTCTGATAACTTATATATAGTAAATCAGAAAATCAATCTAGGGTTTTGGAGGATTATTACTAATGGTTGCTTGTGAAAGAGAGCCACTAGCTTGAAGACTGACAGGCACCGGACGAGTACTTTTTTTATAATGAACTCATGAACAATTATTTGTGGAAGCCAGAAATTTGGATCACAAATAAGTGAGAATGTGTCTGATGGAACGTTAATTTTGAAGGAGGCTATTTGCCTAGGTTCAGAGAAATTAAATTTAGATACTGATATATTGCTTGAAGATTTGCTGGCAATATAGACAGCAATAGCTTCACATATAGTATCAGCTGAAAGTCTAGATAGGAAAATTTGCTTACGCGGTGCAACAACAGTAAGCAAAGGAGTCGGGGCAGGGTCACAACCCTGAACAGTTACCGAAGCTGGAAGCACAGTTATGGGTGCAGTACCAGGATGGGCTGTAATTGAGACAGTTACCGGAGATGAAATCGCAGATACCAACTGAAGTGGAGCTGCAACGGCAGCCGGAGCTGGAGGGACAGCTGGACTTGTAGCTCGTGTTGTAGTTGGAGCACAAGCCTGAGCTAGATTTGGAGAAGTTGGTTGGACATGAACAGCGCATACATTGGTATTTGAAGAATTATCGGGGTTGTCAAAGGAAGAGTGGCCGACTGACGGTGAAGGCGAGGGCGAGAAAAATCGAACCGGAGATAATTCTAAACGGCGAGGAGTTGATAAATTTTCTGAAGGGGGAATAGCTATTGCAGAGGAAGATGGAAGAGGAACATTTAAAAATTGATCCTCTAACCGATGGATAGGTGGGGATTCGAAATTAAACTCACTAAGCATCTCAATGCTCGAGTCAAAATCACTCGACAAAAGCTTGAAAATTTTCTGCAACTTAAGAAATTGACTTCTCACAGAATTATACATTTTGGAGAAATTCAATTGCAAGTCATTGCGCCTCGGGCAAGACCATTTAAGGCCTTCACAGCCTTTTTTGGAATTGTCTTTTTCCAACTTGTCAATATCCTTCCCAGTTAGAACTGCACATTTGCCATGCATCATGTTGTCACACAACCAGCAGTTAATAAACCTTGGTTGGTCACCATCACGCTGGGCCATACGTGCAATTCAACTTGCAGCAAGACATTTTATTAGTATACAATATTAGTAAGAAAAAAATATGCTAAAAGTTTCCTACTGGGTATTATTATGAATAGTATGAAGACCGCGCAAATTGAGAGCGTAAAGAAATAGCTTTTAGTTCCAAGAAACAACACAAACAATGCTTGAGCAATGCGCAAAGCAACAACAAAAATTTAAGCGGGCGAGCGGTGCACAAGTGAACGACCGCACAAAAGGAAGATAGGTAAAGGTATTATTAATAGAATAATTAAAGCTTATGGTAAAAAGTGCAACAATGTGATACTGGCTTACCAATAAGGTTTATTTCCAAGTTAAATTTAAAAGAAAAATCTCTCAATATAATACAAAAAGAATTTTATTACGGAGCACTGATTTTGCACATAATTTTCTGTCCTTTTTCTCTCAGTGTAGAAACTTACATGTGCAACACACATAAGTGGCGAGAATAACGAACTTACATGTCTGCATAAATATTCATTAATTTGTGTCAGAGTCTTTTTATGTTGCAACTGGATCTACTGTGGAGCCCGTACTCCTCCCCGGCCCGTAATACTCATAGATGGATCGAAAACAAATGAAGAAAGAATGGTGTAATTTCAGGCCCTATGAGCTGTGAAAAGTACAGCGAAAAGTAGCATATAAAATTAATTAGTACTGATAGACAATCGTTGGGTGAAGAAAGGGCAGAGAAGGAAGTAAAAGAAAGAACTGGGAACCCCAAAAATGAAAACGTCTATCTGTTATTTAGGGGAAAATTGCTGGGGCGACGCGGGATGGGCGAAATGCGCAGCGCATCCCATTAAAATGTAATTTCTCAACTTGTTAACCAAAAAACTTTCGACTATGTGGGTCAGTTTTGAGCTGGAATTTCGGGTGCCACAATTTGTGGCAAGTAGTACGTGACGTTCGTTTCACATGCCTCCCACAGCTGACAGTGGCCCACAGTCGCTGAAAACTACTGCAAAAATTTTAAGAAAAAATTGTCAAATCAATCAATCTCTCTAAAAACACCTGGAAAACTCATCATCATCAAAATTTGTAAAGCTTTTCTCTTAACTTATTCTTTTTAATCTTCCAGAAACTAATTTTTCTTTTCTTCAATTTTTCCACATTTAGAAAACAAATAAAGCTTAAAGTATAGAAGGACCTCTAGTTGAGGTCATATTTTTTTTTTAAATTATAGATTATGGATTTCCTTAGTTTTTTGTGTATCTGCAGCCCACAGTGTGGCAGATCTGCTTGGAACAGGGGCTCAGTCAATTGTACGCTGGCCGCAAAACTCTATTGAAATTTGCGGTCAATGCAAAAAGTCCCAACTCCATTGAACGGCGAGGGCGAGGGCGAGGGCGAGGGCGAAGGGCTGCAGGTAGAAGGAAGGAAGGCAGCAGCAGGGGCGTGGCAAAGGGATGCCGAGAGAGTGAAAAGCTGTTGAGTAAAGGGCAATTGCGATTTGTGTTTTTAATTGATTTGCTTGAAATTGCATTTGGCATAGAGAGTGCTCCTTGTGGTCGAGAAATGTTAATCAAAGAGCAGCCAGAACAAACAGGACTCCTGTGTCGGTGTGTGCGAAAGGGGACACTTGGACAAATGGAAGTAGACAGGCATGCCTAATTTCTGGCCAACATGGCATTAAGTTAATTATTAATGCTTGCCCAGAACCCCGAGCTCCCCTCTCAGAAAATATAAAAAAAAGAGTCCAGAACAAGTGTCCCAAAATAAAGAAAAAAAAATGGTAAAAATAAAAGCAAAGCAGTGGCGACAGGACAAAGACACGACAGGACGAAATGGCAGGACGGGAGAATCTCCACTCCCAAGTGTTGTTCTTTAATTTTAAAGTGATAAAAAATTAACACGACAGCGAAAGAACTTTGGTCGCCGCACCGTCCTGAGGAGGCGCCCAAAATACACACAAAAATACAAAAAAATTCTACAGTCTCCAGAAATGAGAAATGGCCTCTTATTGGTGTTTGCCACTGCCATTAGTGCGTCCATCTTGCAAGCAGCTTCCAGCTACCAGCTCCCGGCTTCAAGTGCCCCCACATCCACATCCGGATCCGCATCTCATACTTGAGGTGAGAGAACGGAGCGGAGAAGCTCAAGTCGCCTCTAAAAGTCTGTGGCGTATGCAGATATTTATTTCGGGGGTCTTTTGCAATAGTTTACGGTATTCTCTTATTATTTATTAATAATTTGGGCATATTTCTCAATATTTGTCTATTTTTTATATTTGTCTTTTTGCCAATTTACCCAAATATTTAGCTGCATCTGCCACTGCTTTTGGCTGGACTGCGCGGAGGGCGTGCTTTAGCTGACAGCTCTGGAAATGATTTATATTTGTTATTAAACTTGCAGTGGCATTTGAATACGGAATATACGGAATACGGTATACGGTATACGGAATACGGAATACGGAATACGGAATACGGAATACGGAATACGGAATACGGAATACGGAATATACGGACTACGGAATATACGGACTACTGAAATGCTGAAGCCCTGGCATTTGATTATTATATTATATTATTTGCCGACAGAATGAGGCCAATGGCGCCAACAGCAGCCCGGGGGGATTCGCCAGCGGTCGTAAAGTAGCCCATATTGAAAAGTTAGAAATAGCCTTCTGGCTCTGCCTGCCCGCTACTTGGATCAATTGACAAATGGAAATTCACACAAATTTCGCTAATGCTAATGCCGTTTTTTTCTATGTTTTTTTCTTTCATTTCCTTTTAAAGACTTAAAGACTTTTTTTTCTGTGTTGCTCTGCTTTGATTAAAAGTCTCTGTCGGGCTTAGGGCTAAATATCAATCAGGCTAACAAGTTGTACACACAACTGCCAGCTGCTGATGCTCTCTCAGCTGTCACTTATCACCTGTCCTTCTGAATTATTAAAAAACTATCATATTTCTTACTTATTTTTTTAATTACTATTTTTCCTAATTCTAATTAATACATTTTCATGCAGGGTATGCAAGTTTTTTGCTTACAGCGCGCCGCGACCTCTGACATCTCGCCGACCTCGTAAACCCTTGACAAGCCTCCTGTCGCCCATCACAGCAGTAGAACAGCAGCATCAGCAGCGGCAGCTGTCGAGAACATAAACTTTTGTTGCCCCTCCTTCAAGTAACCTCCCTTTTGGATCCCTACGCAGCCGCTGTCTGTGTGCGCCCGGCAACTTTGCATATGATTACACGAAATTTGCATCACATTATTTTGTGTCTGCTGCTGGCGATGGACAAAATTGCATGTGAATCTATGAAATTTGCAAAAAATATTCTAGCAGAAAAAGTTAAATTTAAGTACTTAAAAGTACTTGGAAAATATTTTCCTTATTTTTAGTCAGTCAGTCTAATTTTCTAGTTTTTTTCGAGTGTATTTCTCCCTGGATATTCCAGTTGAGAAGTCGAAAACACATGGTGCAGCATACAAATGACGCCTGCAATATTTATTAAGCGGGTTTAAGTAGTGCCAAATGTTTGGCATGCAGATAAATTGTTTATTTCAATGGACATGGCCTTATCCTCATCCTCATCCGTATCCTTATCCACATCGTCAACCATATTCTTATCCTTAAGCCTCATCGAACCCAAAGCTAGCAAATCGCCACTCCGGAATTGATGGACTGACTCTCTGCTGCCGCTTCTGTGGCTGTTTCTCAAACTGTTTTATTACCCGACCTCCCAGTTTCCAGTTCCCAGCTCCCAGATCCCAGAGATCCCACGTAGTCACACTCAACGCATGGATATAAATACGAAGAGTATTTCGATGAACTGCACAAATGCGCGTAAATTACGAGCTTTCAGCTCAGGTTCACGGACAATAGTTTATTATCAAAGAGTATTTCCTTCTTTTTATTATTCTGCCATGGAATCAATAGTGAATTTTATTATTATGGGAAAGTTTCCTGCATATTCTAAATAAATGAATTCAAAGCCTTCCTTCAGCTTCTCATTGAAAAGAGCCCTTTTTAAATAGCAAAAAACTCAGTCTTTTAAGCTCTCGATTGGCTAATGAGTGGTAAGCTCCAGGTATATATTTATATATTTAAATCCTTCCGTTTGTAATGTCCTTAAAGTAGCAAATAAAATAAATTCAGGAGCTGCGGCTTAAGGTGGCCCAAAAATGCAAAACATACTCGATACTCGCTTTCACTGCAAGGGGCCACTTGCATCCTTCTGGGAATTGGTAAATAAACGCAGTGGCGTACGTGGAAACCCCTCTTTATAGCAAATATCTTAGAGCTTAATCCAATTGCTGCCCCTCTTCAAAATATTTTGACTTACGCCAGTGGAGTATGCAAGGAGCAGGAGCTTGTGAATCACCCATTGAGACTGCACCACGAGGACGTCAGGCGGGAGATTTTAATTCATGCAGGAAAAATGAAGGATGGGTGGGGGGGTGGAATAAATGGAGGGGCGTCTGAACTCCCAGCTCCAAATGCACTTGATGCGCCTGTGAAGGATGTGAAGGAGCACTCTCGGCGCGGCCCACTTGGGGCAGGATTTATTGCCGTTTTCGGCTTCAGCTCGAAATTGAAAAAGCAACAAGCCGCTAACAAGGTGAAGCTTTTGCCAGCTTGCGTCATTTCTTTTGCTTCTCCTTTTCCTCCCTTTTTTGTGTTGCTGTGTGGCGGCGGCGCTAGGCACTTCGATCTAAATTTCAAGTTTTTCGACTCGATACGATTCGTTTCGTTTTCGTTTTTAGTTTCGATTCTATTCGATTCGTTTCGATTTTTCGTACGTGCCCGATATTCTTGCAGTAGTCTCACACACAATCGCTCAGCGGAAAAGCCAAAGGACATGGCTAGTCCTTGCGCTTATCGCAACATTTTTGATTTCTCACTTATACTTACGGCTCTTTTTATATATGTATTTCTATTTGTATTTGTATTCGTATTTATTTTTATATATTAGTGTACATATTTTTTTTGCTGTGTATGTGAAACGCCATTAAATATCCAAGTGGCACAAGTGGCATGCAACATTTTTCTTCGTACCTCGGACAGCCCGATGTCCATTTCTGCCCTCTGCCCACCCATTTCTCTCGCCGTTTTTATTTCACTCGAAGGACTTTAAGGACTAGACAGAAAAAGTTATATTTATTCGATTACGTTTGAACAAGTCTTTCGACATTTTATTCAGTATTAGGAGCCTAAATTGTAACCAAAACAAATAAAGCGAGATAGTCGGAATATTTCTAATGAAGCCTAACAATGAACTGAGCCCGATCCAAGGAGAGTTTTGCCTTCACTTAAAACTAATCTTGATTTTGATCAGCTAGTGGTACCGAAATTTAGGGCTCGGTTGACCCTACCTTTTCAGTCCCAACCGACTCGGCATCAAGGTTACCAGGTATGCCGTTAGTCGCCTCGTAAGACAAGTGGTCATCTACTGTAGAGGTATTCTAGGACCCGGCGGGTCTTAAAATACCTCTACAGTAGATGACCACTTGTCGTACGACAGGTGCTAACCAGTTTTGGCCTATGGTCCGGGGCTGATTGCCCACATCTCCAACGAGGTCCAAGCAATTGTAATCGGGTATTAAATACCGCTTTTGTATCTTTTCTTGGGTCCCAAATACAAATGCATTAGATCGCAAATCTGGATACAAGCGGCATACGAGCCACTCCTCAAGCACCGCACCGCATCGCGAAGTTTGCATCTAGGAAAAAACTGAGTAATACGGCCGTTTTTATGATCCCATCTGCCTTACCATTTGTAGCGCCATTAGTTGGGTCCTCATTTAATAGCCAATCACCATTCTCCAACGGATAATTTCGTCTGAGCTTGTACCTCCAAGCCATACGTATGGCAGCTAGGAGAAGTATATACTGTACGGCAAGCTGAATAAATCTCTGGTCACATAATGTAGGCCGCCGTCAGGGAAACGCTTAATTATCGCAGCATTTGGCATCTCTCCTCTAGATAACTTCGGGCATTTCTCTCCACAAGCAGTTGGTCGTCTGTATATGCAATGAACATTCAAGTTCCATCATAAGGTTCCATATGAATGGGTCACTGATGGAGCCCTGAGGGCAACCATTTCCATATCTGCTTATGATGCTTGCCCTTCTGCCAGAGAAGAGCCGTCACCCCAAGTTTGCTTCTCGGCAGCCAGGCAACGTATTGCAGTACTCCATTCAACATGATCGAATCCACCAAGGATTCCAAGCCGGGTTGTCTTCCACCGTACTTCAGGCATCTACTACACAGCGTCCAGGTTGAAATCCATATTGCCATCTGCGGCGGATCAGACATACAGTTCAAGTAGCCAACTTCAAAGAGTAGACAGATTGCCAGAGTTTTGGTTCCCAGTTCCCCGTCAGGATTCTAAAATTAAAATCCAGAAAAATTTATTATATTTTAGAAATGATGAAAGAACAGAACAGACCTCAGAGCAACTCTAGTAGCCAAACCGATCCTGCTTTAATTTCTTCCAATCCTAAAAAATAATATATTTTCGTAGATTTAAATTTCGTACTCGCAAAAGGAAACTGGGAATCGGTAAATAGCGAAATGAAAATCGAAATTTTCGCAAGCTTGTTGGGATTCATTTGGACATCTTTTCCTGTCGTTTTGAAAGTAACCTTTCCGATCCGAACTATCTGCCTGACCCACACCACCTCCATCATTCGTAACACTCGTACGTTAAGAATAATGGAGATGGCAGGTCTGACATAGTTCAAATCGTTTCGAACAGGACGATTACGATGTCCAAGCAAATCTCAATAAGATTACGACAACTGCGGTTCCCATTTAAGCGATTAACTGTTTTCCGTTTAATTTAAGGAATTTAAAATTAAAATCCACGAAAAATAATTATTTTTTAGAACTGATGAAAGAAAATAGAACGTCCGAACTGTACGAAAATTTATGTTAGAATGAATACAGCTCCAGGCAACTCCAAGAGCCAGCCAAAAAGTTAGGCACCAGCCTACTATTTGATATTTATTTTTTAAATAATTCCTTACTTTGCCAGCAGCCTACTATTTTATTTATATTTTGAAAACTAACCCGGGCAACGCCGAGTAATACCGCCTACTATATTTGAATAAATATTTTGAATACATTCAGCCAAATAAAGCGAGAATTCAAATCAAGTAGAATCTAAGTAAGCTATTAATAGATATTTCAAGGCTTTTTAAATTCTGTCTTATATATATTTTAATCTAGTACTTAAAAACTTTAGGCCTTCAAAGCGTCTAATGAATTAATTTAATTAAGATTATTCATGAAACATGAAATGAAAATAAATTGCCTATTTAGCTATTTGTCGCCCTCTTTCTGGCTGTATTTCGGCTGTAAAAAGCCAAAGATATTTATGTTAAATGCGTCAGTTGTGAGGAGAAATTCACAAAAGAAGTTTATTGTCATTGAATTTTTAAGAGGTTTTTTCAGCTCTCAGCTGGTAGCAATTTACAGTTCCTAGTTCTGACCTCGTTCGACTTTCGGAAAGAGAGGAAAAGTTGAAAAAAAATAAAATCAGTGTTGTACTTACTTAGTATATAATCTTCAATTGCCATGCACACTTATATATTTTCCAGTATTTTCAAGGCTTTTCTTTCTTCTTTTTTCTTTTTTTTGCCAGGAAGTTTTCATCCTTTACAGAGCAGAACTGTTGGTACTTTTGCAAGTGCGCAAAAATTTTTTTTTAAGTATGGATATGTTTTCGCAGTGTGTGAGAAACACAAAAGTTCGCCTAAAAGAGCAAAACTCAAAAATTACGCTTTATTCGAGCGTAAAACTTATGAACGCATTAACTGCTTAAACATGAATAATACGGTTCAACAATCAACCGAACCGAACCGAACCTTTTTCTCTCCTTCTTTCGGCCAAATTAGTCACAATAAAACATTTTCATATATATTGGAAAATTTATGGCAAGATCACGGATTATTCAGTTATCAAACACATTCATACGAATTAGTCTTCAAAGTGTTTGACTGAGAAATATATTATATATGGAGCCGAGAGAGAGAGAGAGAGAGGGAGAGGGAGAAAGGGGCCAAGAAAATGGAAAAGGCACAAATAAATTGGTTGAAGGAAACTTTTCTTTCTATTTGCAAGTTGTGTGACCCAGTTTCTAGTCTTCAGCTTCAGCCGGGTATACCAGACGCTCGTACCAGCTCGAAATTGTCATAAGAAAATACTTAGGGTATGCTGTAATAAAGTAGAGGGTCAGCCATTTATAACTACTTTTTTACTATCAGTTAAAGCAATAGATCCTAGAAAAATGTATAGCCTACTTTTAGGAGTATTATTTTACTTACAATCTAAGCAAATTTCTTCTCCATCTGAAGTTTTTGGGCTGGGCTTAGAATTTTTATAAGAATTCCAGCAGATATTTTATCGCAATAAATATCGTATACTTATTTTATCGTATACTTAATAAAACAAAGGACATTTTCTTGATATTCTTCCCCAAACGCCAGCCCTTTTCTCTTTGCCCTTTAAAAGGACTTTTATAAAAGCAATTCATAATTTTCATATATTTCATATGTTTATAATATATAATTGTTAAATTTCTATTAATATTTTAATAATAAAGGCTACTACAGGCTAAAGTCAACCTCATTTCGTGCAGAGAAATTTGAGAGTGTCTTTGGTTCCACCGCCAACGGCTTTGTTGTCTGTGTTATTATAGAAAAACTTGCGCCCACATCTTGGCCAGGCAGGAAGAAGGAAGGAATCAAAAGCAAACTGGCAGGAGGCTGTAGAAGGTAGCTGGTCGGGCGCTGGAAGGCATGGAGGCAGTAGAACCACCGCCTTTAGTAGCAATGCCAATGCCAGGCAGCTCCAAAGCTGCTGGTTAGTTCGCATTGTGGGCAGCCGCCCAAGCGGAAACTCGCATAAAAGGTTCAAAGCCATTGTCGGCGTCCAATTCATTATAATGATATCAACGTTTGGCCCTTTTTCTGCCAACATAATTGAGATTTAATGGGTATAGATACATCATAGAAGAGGTGCTACACCAGAAGATGTAGTCGACTATAAAATACCCCTGCACACAGTACAAAGTATTGAAATAAACATTAAATAGACACACATTCTTCTATTCATGAATCCGTAACCTTACAGCAATAACAAAATTAATAATAATATGCATTGTTTCCGTTATTAATTTGGAATTATTTATTTTGAATTATTAAATTATTTACTGTAGAAAAGTGGAAAAGTTTCCAAACTCTGAGGCGGATTTTAGCGTGCTTCTACCCCATATTTTTGGTCGAAACAATTACATGTAGTTTTACAGGGTGTATCGAGAAACTGTTTGAATTTAACTAGTCGAATCCGATTATTCTGTGCAAGCGCCCGCAGCCTCATTCTCTTCACGGAAATGGAAATGGCAAAAAGCGCTGGCGGAAAATTGAAATTGCACACGAAGCGCGAAACGCAGCGAAACAAAAGCGAGTCCTGCCAGCAAATTTTGGAATCATTTGCTGTCCCCAGGATACAAAAGAACACAGAAAACACAAAAAAACAAGGAGCAGGAGCAGTAGGAGAAACGAGATAGAAATGGTACATGCGCTGGAGAGGGTACTGGTACTACTGAAACTGGAGCTGGAGCTGGACAATAACCGGCGGCAGCTGCGAATCCGATAAAGGGCATTCAGTTAATTATCTTTTTTTGTGGCGGATTTCTTTTAGTTGCCAATATCGATAGCTATTAAACAGCTGAAACTATTTACCAGCTAAAGAGAGGAAAAGAATTTAAATGTTGATTAAAAATAATTATAATAATTTACGTTTTCTAACAAAGGAAAAGAGAAATTTACAAAGAAAATGCCAGAGAATTCCCTTCTTCTCATAGCCTAATAAAAAAAAAACCAATCTTTTATGGCCACAAAACCAAATAAATTCCCAAAATAAATATTAACTCGTTTTTGTGTATTTTTCGAGCTGTTTGTACTTTTATTATGTGGCTTACATCAGGCAGAGGGGCAGCGAGAAGGGGGTGGATAATATATATAATAAAAAAATATGCCCCATTGTGTCTGGTTGCCGGCTGTCACAAAAGGAATTCCATATGAAATTCCAGCAAAACGAAATCTGTGACTCTTTTTAATGAAGCCTAAGCAACAATTATTACAACAAAGAAATTCAGGAGAAGGAAAAAAATGTACAGGAATTTTTCGTCCTGCGGCGCTGTTGAATGGGAACAGAATGTTTTATTTCTTTCTTTTCTTTTTTCCTGTTTCAGCACAATTCTGTTAACTTTACATTTATTTACCTGGGGCTTCTGCGCCAAAATTTTAGGTGACAAGTGGCGGGTGTGCGGGGGGTTTACAGGGTATACAGCTGGGTGTAATATATTTTGTTGTAAATTAAATTTTAATTATCATGCATGTTTCTCTGGCAGATTTTAATTAATCGTTTTTATTTGCCTGCCTGCCTGGCAGCTGGGCATATTCATTCATTATTTATGCACATTGAAAAATCAGGAAATGAAAATCAGAAAATTAAAATAAAATTTAATTGAAAATCAGTTTGAATCCCAGCTAGACATTGGGCATTGATAAGCGTTGAGACCCGAGGAAAGGGTATTAGATATATATTGATTGCCGTTTAATAAATATGCAAAACGAGACCCGAGACACCAGGGAAATAAATAATTTAATTGATTTCATTAAAACGAAGCTAAGCATCTGTCGATGACATCATCTACCTACACAATATATATATATAGTAAAATAAATTTACTTTGTAAAATAATTATTATTTTACACGAGTCGAACTAACTGCCGGTCTATGATTATATAGACTCAAGCAGACACTGAAATGTGAAAGAATAAAAACACGACACGAATTCGATGTATGACTTTATTTTCCGGACTTCAGTTTAAGACTAAAAGTAAAAAATATATTTTCCTGGCTTTTCAAATGAGTGCTGAATTGAATTTGATCTCTTTTACATTATTCTCAAGTGCGGTGCACTGGTTACCATATGTTTGGCGATTCAATTTCGGTTTTAGGTAGAATTGGATCTTAAGTGTTATATTATTTATGTGTTGCTTAGGTCTTGTTTCGTATCCTTATCTACGAGGATATTTGATTCCTGGTATGTGGGTGACATATGTTACTTGTTTTTAAATCTTGGTGTTTAGGTAAAATCGGATCTTAAGTGTTATATTATTTATGTGTTGTTTAGGTATTGTTTCGTATCCTTATGTACGAGGATATAAGATTCCTGGGTAACATATGTTACTTCCCTCCCCTTAAAAGGAAGCCTATGTTTAGGCTGAGATTATTGGGTACAATATGGGTAATGGATTTTGTGCTACTTCTAATTTAGCTTGTGTTGGATTGTGATTTACATTTCTTTGAATATATTACATATTTTGAATACAAGAATAGTATAATAGATATAATAATTATAATTGCTATAATTGTATAAAGTGTGAGATTATTTTGTGATATCAATTTAACAATGTCATTGTGTTCTACAATTTTGATTTTGGTAACTTCTAATGGTGGATATAATGGTGTTAGGTCTATTTCTGGTTGTAAGTAATTTTCGCTTAAGATAATGTTTCCGATTTCAAATTTACATTAAGTTATTCTTATGATTTTATTTCCATTGATTTTTAATTCATTATTCGATTTTTACAGTTTTGTATAACATTGGTTTCGCTTAAGTTCCAGGTTAAAATTATATTTGGTTCTATATATTTAATCATTTCTTTAGTATTTATTGAGATGAAATTACAGATTGGTTTTTTGCTCTTAATTATATCTTTAATACAATCATCCTGTACTTTTCATTATCTTCATTATAGATTTTATTTTCATTTTCAAAATAGGATTTAGTTTCAGTATAATCTAATTGGTAACCGTTGTGATCAGGATAAGGGATGATTTTAATAGATTGTTTTAATTCGTGTGCAATAGGTATATGAGATATAATTATTATTCGATTATCTTTGTGATTAATCCAAGTGGATGTTTTGATTAGTAGTATATTTTGGTTATTAACGTTTTCTAATTTATCATAATTTAATAGTTTTGGATTAAACAGTCCGAGACGAGAGAGTTGCATACCCATTTCTATGTCTTCTATAAATTCAATTAATTGCATGAGTTCGTATGTGAGTGTGTCAATGCTATTGCGGTTGTTTTCATATTTTTTGATCTTTTCTAATACATCATTTACTAATTGTATTACGTCATTTAGTTCGTGGATTTTAATTGAATTTTGAGCAACTGTTTCTAGATTATTTTGATGTGATTGATTTTTTTTTTTTTTTCTTGAACTGTGATTTATAGTAGTGTGTTTCTCTATTTCTATTAGTAATTTTGTAATGGCCAGGATCAATTTGTTCTACAATATTATTTGATTTAAATGGATCTTCTAATTTACCTCTCTGAAGCGGGCCCTTTCTGTATTTCGAGTCAATTTCATAGTCTTGTCTATTATTATTTAATTTGTTGATTTTCCCTTCCTTGATCTGTTGAGTATCTAGGGTTGGTTTCTGAAGCGGGCACTTTCTGTATTTCGTGTCAATTTCATAATCTTGTCTATTATTATTTAATTTTTTGATTTTTCGTTCCTTGATTTGTTGCGTATCTAGGGTCGGTTGTCCGGCATAAAGAAATATGTGAGCAGGAGTCTGTCCAGTAGTGTCATGTTTGGTTTTATGGTTGTATATGTAAAGTATTCTTTCTATTTTGCTTAGTTTGAGTTCGTTATCGTTAGAATTTTTTATAATTCGAATTTTTTCATTTATGGTTTTGTGTAACCTTTCTACGTCTGCTATACCTGTTTTTGATGTATTAAGTTGCAATTCAATATCTTCGCTCAAGAGCCATCTTTTGAGGGCTAGACTCGAGAATGCTCCATCTCTGTCTGCTTTCAATAGTCTGGGTTTCCCAAAGCATTAAATATTCGCATAAGAGCGTTTTTGCATTCTATCTAATCTTTCGTTTTTATTTGTTCGAGGATAGCGAATTTTGAGTAAATATCTATACAACTCAAGTAATTATTGTCTTCAAAAGAGTAAATGTCTATTTCAAATTTATCGCGGCAATGCTTCGCCTTTTTCTTTTGTCATTTCATCATAAGAAATGTGTGTTATTTGTTTTTTAAAATAAGTTTCGTGTTTGATGCTTGGTAGACCTTTGTCTATTATTTGTCTATTGAATGTGTTAACTGGTCTTTCAGTAATGCTAATTAAACTGTTGCTGTCTTCATCGGCACTGTGTTGCGTTTGCTCAGCCAAGTAACTATGTTCTAGTTTTACTCGGGATAGGGCATCAGCTACGTGATTCTCTTTACCTTTAATGTATTTATGGTCGAAATCATAGTCGTAAAATTTTATGTCTTCTTTACTTTCTTCTTCTGCTATCGGGAATTGTGGATATTGATCATTTGAATATTGTTGGATATTAAGCTGTGGATAATATTCCGGATAGTAATAACAATTTTGGTCGTAATAGTAATTATAAGGTTCATAATGTGAATATATTTCTTCTTCCCGATGACGCGTTTCTTCGATGAAAATGTACGTTGGGTCTGGGCATGTATGGTATTGGTGGAATTGGGCGAGTCATATTATTAAAATGAGGATGATAGTGTTGGTAAAGATTGTTAGGTATCGGGTGACGATATGGCTCTGGAAAATTTGTTTGTATATTATTAGGGTTGAAATTTGGTTGAAATGGAGTATTAGTATGGTTATGGTATGGTGTTCGGTTATCAAAATGGGATTTATTCTGTTTATCATAATTAACTAATTTTGGTTGACCTTTTTGATCGGGGTCTTCATATAAACCCTTTTCTTGTAGTACATTTATAAGTGATCTTAAATCTGGTATATTACAATTAACAATTCTTAAATAAATATTTGTAGGCAATTTTTGAATTAATGCTTCGATACTAGTATTAATTAATTGATTAAAAAGAGTTGACTCTGCTGCATTGTTCTCTAATGCTAACTTACTTGTTAATAGTTGACGTTTCATCTCGGCTTCTTCCAAAAAGCGTCGAATGTTTCCTTTGAATTGGGTGTTGCGAAAGTCTTCCAGTAATTGATGATTTGGTATTTGTGGCTTAAAATCACCTTGGAAAGTTTCGACATCATGAATCTGGCGTTCCACTTGTGCCATCCCATTGTCGGAGAGTGATGCTGCTGCTGGTATAACCATTTGTGGTATTTCCATTGTTGTGTTTGTTTCTTCTTTGGGTTTTTTTTTTTTATTATAATTTTATATGTAATTTAATGTTATCTTTTTTTATCACTTATTTTATTTAAAAATTATTGCTTTTTTCGCACTCAAGCTGTTTCGTTTTTTGTGGAATAACCAATCAACTTGGATTTATTTTTCCAACGAATTCTTGAGCGTCTGTGTGTTTTTTTTTTTTAACAAAAGCGTTTCACGGTTTCACTTTGTTGTCGAGGTTTAAATTTAAACTCAACGTGATGTTCACCGTCGCGGGTTGTTACAGCAAAGTTCTTTGGCGGATACCAAAAATTAGAGAATTATATAGTCAAGCTATCGCATCAATAATTTAATGATATCCTACCGGCTGCGCCAGTAAAATAAATTTACTTTGTAAAATAATTCTTATTTTACACGAGTCGAACTAACTGCCGGTCTATGATTATATAGACTCAAGCAGACACTGAAATGTGAAAGAATAAAAACACGACACGAATTCGATGTATGACTTTATTTTCCGGAGTTCAGTTTAAGACTAAAAGTAAAAATATATTTTCCTGGCTTGGCACCCCAAATGAGTGCTGAATTGAATTTGATCTCTTTTACATTATTCTCAAGTGCGGTGCACTGGTTACCATATGTTTGGCGATTCAATTTCGGTTTTTAGGTAGAATTGGGTCTTAAGTGTTATATTATTTATGTGTTGCTTAGGTCTTGTTTCGTATCCTTATCTACGAGGATATTTGATTCCTGGTATGTGGGTGACATATGTTACTTGTTTTTAAATCTTGGGGTTTAGGTAAAATCGGATCTTAAGTGTTATATTATTTATGTGTTGTTTAAATATTGTTTCGTATCCTTATGTACGAGGATATAAGATTCCTGGGTAACATATGTTACTATATATATATGTCAATATGTATACTCTATCCATAATCATATCGATTGCCGTCTCCGGCGCATAATTTGAGTTCGTTGGAAATTGTCGCCGAGTGTCACTACAACTCAACGCTTGCTGTCTGCTGTCTGCTCCTGCTCCTGCTCCTGCTCCTGCTCCTGCTCCTGCTCCTGCTCCTGCTCCTCCTCCTCCTCCTCCTCCTCCTCCTCTTTCTGGTGTTGGTTTCGTCCTGTGCCAAGTCGAGTTCTGCTAACGAGATAAATTTCAGTTTGACTGCAAATAATTTAAATGAAGAAGCAGCGTCGTCAGGTGAAAAAGCAGCAGCCAATTTCAGCATCAATTTCATGAAAGAAATATTGAAATTTTTCAAAAATTATGGCCCGCCAGCTGTTGGGCATTAAATCATAAAGCCATTAAATCGCCTGAAAAAGTCCTTGCAATTTTTTTGCCATTCTTATTTTAAGCATTTAAGTTCCTTTTGGCTAAACATATACGGAATACTCATAAGCCAGCGCATCAAGTGATTTAGCTCATTTAAATTACAAATTTCGAGTACTCACACTCACACTCAAAATTTGTATTTGAATATAATCGTGAGTGAGATGGCTGAATGCTTCGTCAATTCCAAAGCTGCTGCTGCTCTGTGTGTGTTTGAGTTGAGTTTCCCTCTGTTCGCTGGCTTGAAACACAAACATGCATATTCCTTATTCGAATTCACCAGTCATGTGTCATTCGAATCTGTCTGAAATGTCCCAGAATGAGGCTTGAAGCTTGAGATTAGTGAATCACTGAATTTTTAATTCGTTCATTCAAAACAAAGAGAAAATCACCCTAGATTCTTGGCGCCATCAATTGGGGTAGCTGAATTTTTTTATAGTGGCCTCAAAAAGCTAACTGAATGACGACTTTTGAGCAGATTTTCAAAATAATTCTTGACTATAAAAAGCCTTTTTTATTAAGCTTTTGATGGATTTCTAAATAAACTTTAAACCTTCAAATGCCCTTTGATTTTACTACTTCCAGTGCACAAAGCCCGAATATTTTCTCAAAAGAAAATCAGTTTCTCACTGCTGGAAAGTCACTTAAATTTTGATCCAGCTGATGACCGATTAGTTAAGATTTATAACTAAACAGGGCAAAAAGAAAACTCTGGCATTAAAGATGCAATTTGGCACATTTTTTTATATTAAATCTACAACGGAAAACGTGACCAGCTGACTGCACAAACATTAATTTTCCCCCATATTCCCTTCTCAATTCCAATCTAGCTCCCTTTCTCCTCCTGTTCCTCCTGCCCTTCCTCGTCCTCATGTGTCGCCCACATAGATGTCAATTGTCGGAGGTGATATAAAAAGTGCGCACAATATTTTTAAACTTAAAAAAAAAAAAAAAAAAAAAAATTAATTTTTTTAGCAATCTCAGCAACAATAAAATCAAAAAAATTTGTTCAAATTAAAAAAGAAAGAAAAACAATATTTTAAAGAGGAAGCATATCAGCAGTTTTGCAGATCCGAAGAGGGTGGATATATGTAAATTATTATATAGTTTGTTAATAAAAATCAACAGTTTTGCCCACTGTATGGTAGCCAGTTGACATCTCGTTGCCATTTGGCATCTGTGACTGTTTCTGGCCAGCGTTTGAGGAGCGTGAGGCAAGGGGCATGCATAGTAGCTATGACTATGGGAGGATATGGGGTTAACAGAGAGGAGGGGGAATGCCGGATGGAAAGTCGAAGCACGTCGGCTATGAAAAATCAATTTTTCTTTGCTGATTTTAGTTAAATGCGCGAGCATTGAGCACTTGATGTTTGCCTTTGTGTGTTTCCTTTTCTATTCACAGAGTTGTTGGCTTGAATGAACCGTGGGGAAATCTTCCTTTCCCTGTCGCTAGTCCTCGTCCTCATCGTCATCCTCGTCTTCTTCAGTGTTAATTGAACCTGAACCTGCTCGACTTCTTCTTTATTCCCATCCCCACCCCCATCCCCATCCATCATCCTTTTTCTTCTCCATGCCTGCCCTTGTCCTTTTCGAAAGTGGCCATTCAACAATAAAGAGTTAAGTGAGTGTCAGCTCAGGGTTCGTTTGAGAAAAACTTTTCATAGAAAAGTTTTCAATGCCAATTGACAAGTCGCCTTCTTTCTGGCTAATTGCTATTTAAAAATTGACATTTCATGTGGAAAACTTGTGCCAAAAAACAAGCTGGAAATAGCTTTCAAATCAAGGCTACGAGACGGCGTTTCCATACCTTAGAGAAAGGAGTTCTTGAGCTTTGCAAAGTACAATATTGTCCAAAGCAAGCAAAATTTAATTAATTCGAAATTTTTCTTATATTTCTTTCAGTTCTTTGACGATAAAAAAATTTGTTTAAGAAAATTATTAAAAAAATAAATTAAAAACAGTATAAAAAAAGAAAAAAAAAATTTATAAAAAGAGAAGGGGGAAAAAAAAAAGAAAAAAAATAGAAAAAAAAGTTTAAAAAAAAAGAAAAAAAGTGAGTTGTGCTCTTTTGAAGAGCTAAAAAAAAAACTGAATATTTCCTCGACTGCTCCAGAAGGTATACCATACGCATACGACCGAAATAAAAAGTTATAAAACTCTGATTTATGAATTTTTGGATAACAATTAGTTGGTCCCACTTCCTTTAAGGGATGCTTTTGATATTTGCCTGAGTCACAATTAGTTGGTCACACTTTATTTCCGGAATGCTTTGATGTTCGCTTAACAAGAGAGAGATATTTGGTCACACTTATGTCTGGAATGCTTATCTAAAGAATTATCTGGTCAGACTCAATTTCTCATTTATTTCTCAATGTATTAAAGAAACAAACGATCTTATCAGAAATTCAGCAATCACTGATGCTTCTAGTCAAGTCAGCTGCACCTACTGGACCTGGACCTAGCCAGCCCAATTGTAGCTGCTTTATACATATGTATATATATTTTTGATATAACAATTTGTTATCGAAAATAAAAAAATAGATAAAAATATTATCATTTTATATTTAAATATTTATATACTACAAAAGTTAATTCATAGAGTGGAAAACGAGTGTTTAAAGCAGTCAAATATATTTTTGATTATTCTGTGTTCAGTTTCACTTTCGAAAGGCATTTGTAAAATATGTAAAATTTGCATGAAGGCCACGCCCAATTGACAGGAAGAGAAAGATAGAGAGAGGGAGTCGCCCGCCCCACGCCCACACACTCATCGGACTCATTGAACGAAGCGAATGAAGTGTCCACGGGGAATAACTGACGGCAAGTGTGAAAATCCTTGAATTATTGAACGGAGAAAAGCATGCCAACATTATGGACAGCAAGTCGAGTATACCCGTCGCCTACCCTACCTTTTATCCTAGCAGAAAACAGATCCTGTCTGACACCTCAGCCAGATAACCGCAATTATATATGCACATTCATGCGAATGTGAATGCCACTAGCTGCTGCTGCTGTGAATACATTTTGTATTCGTGAGTGAATGAATATGAGTGAGGTTTTTCTGCAGAGCAAGAGAGAGATGAAGAGAGAGTGATTCGCGGGTGTGAGTGCCACTTGAGTTTGCCACAATTTTAATTGACAATCTATACTCAATCTGTATCTGTATCTGTATCTGTGTCTGTGTCGGTATCTGCAGCTGCAACATGTTGCAATCAAATTCTCAGCTCAAATTCAAATTTGAATTCAAATTTTGCGATTGGTAATTTCGCATCCTGCAACCCACACACAACATGATAAATGGCTCACTGCTCACTCAGCTGCCAGCCAACAGCTTAATGAGATGTGCAGCATCGATATATCTCTATATATATATCATATATACATATATAAATCCAAGTATCTGTGTGTAATCTATTCTGGCCAGCTGCAGCTAAATGCCAGCTCATTCAAAGAGCTTCCTTCGGCTCTGTCCTCTCCCTTTTGATTGGCAATTGATGAGCTGGAATTCAGTTTCCATTGTCAGCCGCTGCATCCTTGCTAGGAGTTATTTGTATGGACTTAAAATAATCGAAAAACGTATATGAGATTCTTCTGAATCACCGAAACTTTCAAAGTAAATACAAAATTATTGCTTTATCTTACAAAAATTAATAAAAAAAGAAAAAATATGTGCATAAAAATGTTTATAGAAAAAATTATTAATTTATTTCGGTTGGCAGCGCCACACACGAAATATTTCCGAGCCACAAAGCTGGCAACGCGTTTAAGCCCAAATAAACAAGTTAACCCGAAAATAAGGGTCGTTGAATTTTGTTTAAACTTTGGCAAGGAATTTGTTTATTGCTGGGGATTAAAATCGTTTCTTTTCCGCGCAGGACTTTAACCCGTTTAATATAAAAATCAAATATAAACTGTATTTATCGTATTCAAATTAGATTTTCTTTAAGAATTTTTGCCCGAATGATTGAAAGCATGATTTAATTATAATTTATATTGATCTTTATTTTAAACGAATATATTATTCTTTTATTGCTTTTGATTGATTTCCTTGAGAATAGTTGAACTAAAAGCTAGCAAAGCAATGAAAACAGATAACAATCCAGAGTCGAAATTAAAACAATTCGAAATTTAATAAAAAAAATAAAATATTTAAAAATTATTATCATTTTATAAGAATTTATTCTTATAAAATTCTTTCAATTCTTTGACAACAAAAGTAAATTCAAAAAGTAGAAAACGAGTGTTTCAAGCAGCCAAAAAAGTAGCTAGAAATAGCCAGAAACAGCTAGTTTATTAGAAATTCTTCAATCACCTTTGATTTTCCTCAGCTGCCGAAATTCTTCTTCAATTTGAACAGTTTTATGAAAAAGCATCGGCAGAATTCTTTTGCAATCTGCTGAATTATAAAGGGCAATCGCTTTTTCTTCAGAGCTCTTATTATATTTGCACTGTGTACATATTTACAGTGGTTCCATTCATGTTGAATAAAAGCTGGAAAAATAAAAATATGTAGAAGAGCGAAGGGAAATGCTCTTGTTTGTGCGGCGAGTAAAAAAACAGCAGGTAAACTCTATCAAAGCAAATAAATACGGCGTAAAAAAGCAAGCTTAAAACAATATGAAACACCGAAGTTTACATACCTTGCCCTTCCGGCTTATAGAATATTTGTTAATCTTCTATATATACAAACTTCGTTGCTCTGTAGTTAACGTTAACTAAGGTCGCGAAAGAATCACAATAAATGGCCGAAAAAAATCCTTTTTGGCCAGGAAAATGCTGAATAAAACTGGGTTTTGTGGTGATTTTTTTTTTTTTTGGCAAACGGAAAGGTTTTAAGTACTTGCATTTAAAGCTTACTTTTCTGGGCAATTTCAGGCCATTAGCTAATGAGAATTTGGCCGCAATCGAAGCGTTAAAACCGTTGACTTTTATGATTCGAAACAATGTTGATAACCTTTAAGCCCCAGGTCACTCACACACACACGACAAAAGGAAAATCACCTTTGTGGAATTTAATTAATAACAAAAAGAAAATACTTCAGTTTGCTCCATTGAACAATCATTTACGATGTCCACGTCCTCATATATCGATGCCATAGAATGCATTTCAATTTAAACGTTCCATTCCCTTTTTTTCAAGCTTTCTTTTATTTTTTTACTGGAATTGGTAACTCCCCCCGGTTGGCTGGTATGTTAATCAAGGCTTCGGTAATTTGCTGAAGAAGAGTGTGAAGTATTGGCCGAGACTCAATGTAGTGTGTTATATGCGTTGTGCACACACACACACACTCACATACACAAAGCAGCTGGCCACAGAGAAAGAGCCAAACACAAGACCCAACCTCAGCCCAGCTCCCAGTCGCCACTTCATCAAACCCACAATGAATTGCGCACAGTCTTTCGGATGCAAATGCGGATGCCGGATGCGGATGCGGATGTAGGCACTTTGAAAAAAGTATGTTCTTCAATTATACTAAATCTTTGAAATTTTAGAGAGGCGCGCTTACAATTGTGTGCAGAATTCTGTGCTTTTTCTCCGAGTGTACCTTGGCAGAGGCAGAGTCAAAGCCGAAGAGAAATGAATCACCCAATGCTACTTGGTGGCTGAGTGGCTGGGTAGCTAGCTTGGCTAGGTGACTCTGTTTCTCCTTCTCTGCCTCTTCCTCCCTCTCTCGCTTCTTTCTCTCCTTCTCCCGCTTCATTCTCTCCTTCTCCGTTAAGTGTTTTACAATGCTCATACAAAGCTCACATCATTTATGTCGAACGCAGGCCTTAATATTTGCCCAAGGCCGAGATACTGCCAATAGTAGTAGTGGCTCCCTCTTTCTACCGACCACATACAACAACTCTATACACATATGAATATTTTTGTATGTATTGGGGTGTCTCTCTGTGCTGGAGAGCATCTGCGAGTGGCTTAGTCAAGCTGACAGGCATTGCCGATGGCAGCATTTCAATGTATATGAATCAAGTAGAGAGGTAATTGAAAATCAAAGCCAGTAAAAATCCAAAAGTTGCTTGTTGCTTTTAGTTTCAGTTAGTAAAAAAATGTCAGTAAACCGATTTTAGGCTTTAACACACAGACTACCAATATGATGAATGGGCCTTTGTTAAATTACTCCCCCTCAACGCACAGCCAACAATCACAGCTCTGATATTCATATATATCTAAGTATATAGCTCATTTTTAGTTCTTAGCCAGGATATAGTATTCGAAATATATTCCTATATCATAAACCATAAAGCTATATAACTAGGGATTGTAAAACACTAAAGAAATTGGGCTGCAAATCGAATGGAATATAGAAATACGGATTCAATTATTGCTGTACAGATTTCCACTCAACAGTTGGGAAAATAGGAAAATATTTCAGAAGCACTTCCAAACTCCATTTATAGAAAAATGAAAAGCTGCAAAATGCCTAAAATACTCTTTAATTTATTGCTGCTTCAATTAATAAAAAACAAGGCAAAGAAATTTTGATTTTTCAAGAGTTTTTGTTGAGCTCCAGCGAAAGAGAAAGATAGAATATTGATTTCTAGGGCTGAGATATATTTAGAGATAAATTGTGGTTGGGTTTTGCTGTCGTCTGCCTAGAAAGTGTCAAATTAGCCGCTTGTCCTTCAGAACAGGAACTGCCTCTGCTGCAAGAGCAGCTGTGGCAGCCTACAGTGAAAGGGAGCAGGCCAACGGGGGGTATGGAAGGTATGGAAGGGGCTATTGTGGCAAGTGTCAAAACACAGTTGGCGACACACATCCGATTTATGACAAGTTTCAACTGT
The DNA here is from genome assembly GCA_018150835.1 of Drosophila repletoides. Lineage (NCBI taxonomy): Eukaryota > Metazoa > Arthropoda > Insecta > Diptera > Drosophilidae > Drosophila > Drosophila repletoides. The sequence continues at coordinate 2,257,951 of JAECWQ010000228.1, forward strand.
GGTAGGTATGAGTAAACGTTGTCATGCCCCACCACCTGCCACCTGCCACACCAGCCGCCCATTTTTGCATGCGCAATGTGGCACTTAACAGACAATTAAGTTGCTGACCCACAGAAAGCCAGAGCAAGAGGGGGCGGATGAGATGGAGGGGCGTGCCACGCTGCACAACAATGCAATTGTTGCCACGCCTCCTCGTCGCCCTCGTCGCGACCCGGCGCGTATATTTTTCATAATTAATCGAACAACTGCTGGTGGCATTTCCGAGAGAAAAACGTTTTCCACCGTTTGAAGACAATTTACAAAATTGCTGGCGCTGTTTTCCCGCTTCTTTTTTATTCACGTGCTTTTCCGCGAAAGGAAAAAGTTTCTGTTTTTCTGCTTGTTTTGTTTTTGTTTTTTTGCCGACAGACCGACAGCCCTTTTGGACCCTAAACAAAATGACGAGGCCAAGCTGCAACAGCGCTCAAAAGCAGCAGAGGCCAAAGCAGCGTGTGCCACTGTGCGGCAGTGTGGCAAGAACAGAAACACAGAAAACAGAGCAGAACTCAAATCTCAAAAAACTGTGCAGCACTTTGACTGCGCCTTGGGCCAACTGCCTGCCTAACCGCTTTGGTATGTCTGGAGAAGCTGCGTCATGTCAAATTTGCAGGCAAAGGCAAAACTCTGCCGACGTCGCTCCGTTTTCAGTTACAGTATTCAATTACTCCAGCACAGTGGGACAGAATGCTGCAGAAAACTGTTTATTAAAACAATTAAATTAAATTAAAACAAAAATTGAAGTTCAATTTTTTCTAAACCATTTTTTAAAATGAAAAATGTAAAGAAGGTTCTAAAAATCCTTGAAAACTTTGAATTTTTTCTAAATTTGTATAAGTGCGATTGTTTTGGAACCACTGTGCGCCGCCCAACAGCCATAAAAAGTTTTTGACGTGCGGCTTGTTCAGAGGCAGCAAGTTTTCCATTGTAGGAAACTTTAATCCCGCTTAAATTATAAATGGCACATTTGGTTTCTCTATCTCTCTTCCTCTCTGAGCATTAGAATAGGGATGAGGATGGGGCTGCGGGGAAAGGGATTGAAGATGGGTCTGTCAGGCTTTGGCTACACTCGAATGCTTGACAACTTTATGTATGTTGTCGCAAGCTTGCCACAGTGGCAAGCACACAAAACACAAAACACTTTGTAGCCTTTATTTGGGAGAGAGATCGGAGCCAAGGAGCAGAAGAACCAGACGCAGCACAAGAAGAACTGAGCCGCAAGAAATGCACTGCACTAAACAAAACTTTACGAGCTACGAGCAATCCGACCTACGACTTCAAATGTGCCCTACTCATAAGGGAGCAGAACTGACGATTTAGCCTTTTTCTGAAGAGATATGTCGACATTTATATTAGAATTTGCTCTTCGGAATTTCTCAGAGAAACACCTCGTTTGTTCCTTTGAAAATCTTTGTTTTTGAATGGGTAATCTTTACTCTTTCGGGCAACCTTTTGAATGACTTCTTATACTCGCTAAACTTGCCCAACTCCGAAGGGAACAGAGCTGACAATTTAGCGTTTTTGTAGCCATTTATATTAGAAAGTCTTCTTTTGTATTTTTAAGAGAAAAAATTGGTTTTTCCTTTGTTCACTAGGGAACAGAGCTGGCGGTTTTAGACTTTCCAAAGAGATATCTCATATTTTAGACTAGTCCTGAGCTCAATTCTTAACGAAATCCATTCCTTTTTTCTTCTCAAAATAAATGGATATTTTATGGCTAAATAATGAATAATTTCTAATCAGTTTTAAGCAGAACTCTTTAAGAAGCTACTTTAATATCTGTATTTTATTTCATGATATTTTTGGAATTATTTAATTCATCATTTATCATTTCATGAGTGCTCAGATAATTAATCAAAATAAGGAATTCAGGCTTTTGGCACGGCTCTATTTTTCCTTTGCCTTTAATATAGATTTAGTATACTCTATGCATTAATATTTATATATTTAATTATTTCTACTATTTCTACAACTTTCTTTATGCCCTTTGACGTAATTTTTATTAATCCAGAGTTGTCAGCACTCCTCTCAGGGATTCAAAATTGCACCGCAGCTGCAGCTAGAGCAATGGGATGGATGCTGACTTTACAGCTGACATAAAATTGTTGACCCCGGGCCGGACATGATGAATTATGATACGCTACGGTTTAGTGCCTCGCCCCCAATGCAGTAATAACGCCTTCCGCTCCCTTTGCCGGAAATCAATTAAAACTTTTCACTGAGAATTCAAGGACAACACACGATATATCCTGTATACAATGTATATATTACCTGCAGTGTCATGTCGTTCGACGACATGTCCTGACATGATGTGACACTGACAGTTAAAGGTAATTAAACAGTTTGTAAAGCACAATTAATGGCATCCATTTTTTCCCTTTTATTCATACTCTTTTACCCAGCAAAATCGTATGAGTAGGGTATATTAGTTAACTGCTTAAAAATAAATTAAATTAAGCAGAACTTATATAAACTTTCTGAAATAAATTTTAGTCAATTTATGTTGCAAAACGATCTGCAAAGCTGAGAGACTTTTTGCTGCTTCTTTGATCATAAATTTTAGAGTTATCTTCAATTTTACTTTTTAACCTTTTTCCATTTACTTCCTTAATTTTTATATTTATCTTCAATAGTAATAAACACGGAAGTTATTCAAGAAAATACCAAATTTAGCCGCAGGGGCTTTGTTTGAAGCACACTGAAAAAAATAATCTTTACTTCCAATTACAGAGTATTTTCTAGTCGAGCAGTCTATACTTTTTCTTTGTTTTTGTTTGTGCATGTGCTGACATGACTAACATTTAGTACAGCATTAAGAGTTAGTTTGAATAACGTTTAAAAGCAAAAGTTCGAGTGTTGGCAGCAACTTTTTTTTTATCAAAAAATCAACAAAAATGTTGGCCAAAAAGGAAATATACATTTATTTTGCTAACTTAGTTTGGTATAGAACAAAAAACTGCCTTAAAGTTTGTACAATTTTTTTGGCATAACTTTTCTTTTTTTAATTCAATTAAATAAATTCTGTAAAAAGTAAATCCAGTTGATTGCAACTCTTTCAGGCTTTGAGAATATAGAATAATATTTTCAATAATTTTGAGTTATTACTTTAAAAAACAGGGTAAAAATACAGCAAATTATTTTTATTTATATTTTATTATTTAGTATCAAAAATATCTAGTTTATTGGTAGCTGTATGAGTATTATAAAGCGTGCTCTCTACCAATTTTTATAGCCTTGCGGGGCTAACTACAACTTCAGCTAGGAGAAGGAAATATCATACAGAGAGAATTCTATTTGTTGGACGGATCGAACAACTATATTATATATTATCTCGAAACAATCGGTCAAAATCTATTCTAGAGAAAACAAAGAAGATATCTGAATGAAATATATGGGGGGAAATTTTAATTAGAGTGCGCCACGCAAACATGGTAAGAGAGGCGCCCCTCACCCCGGCACCGTGGGTAAAATAAACGAATAAACTGGGCAGCCACAGTGGCGGCTTCAGGATGAATGCTGAGGATGCAAAAGGAAGGGAAAGGAAAGCGATACTTTACGGTCTCCATTTCAGCACACAATGTTTATGTTTGTTTGTCATACATAGCAAAATTCACAGGCGCATTGAACGGTATCCAAATAGGGCCCCCAGCGTATTGTGCTCCGTGTGTGTGTCCTCTACTCGTATGAACAACGATGCTCCGCCGACTGCTCGCTGGACTATGGAGAGCAGAGTATACTCTACTCAGCTCATACTCATACTCCTAGTCATATTCATATGGATACAAACACGCTACAGGGATAACGACTCCCAAATAGACTGCATTTTCGGGCAACCCGCTGTCGCCACCACTACATGGATGCCTGTTAAATCTCTGTAAACTATGTAAAAAAGAAGGTATGCCCAGTGGATTCCAGGCATATTCCTGCTTAACAGTGGTATGGATGAAGTACTGCCTGTCTGTCCGTTCATCTGCTCATCGAGAGAGATATTTCCTTTAATATTCAACATCCGTTTTCTTTTGGAAGGAAGCAGCAGCGCTGCATGCAACATTTCTAGCTGTAGGGTATTTACTAGTCGTGCATGCTCGACCAGAGCATTCTTGGTTGTTTTTCTTCTATATTCTCTCTTTCTTCTCTTTTTTTTTAATCGTACCTGCAAAAACTTGTATGCAAATTTGTTTTGCCTCCGGCTCTGTGCCTCCCTCTCCCTGCATATCCTTCGTTGCAGTCAAAAACTAAGCTACATGGACTCCTATTCGTATTCGTATTGAATATCCTGTCAATTTTTTTTAATATGTTAACTATTTGAAATCAGAATTAATGGATGAGTTCAGCAGGTGATGTAGTACAACCAGTTAGCCAAATATTTCTATGCTAACAATGTTAAAGCCAACCCTTGCTTGACTTTGCAAAAGTCAGGGAAGATATCCAAGTAGAATTATTGAAGCTTATTTAACAGTGCCTGCAAAAAGTAGAGCAGCTATCTAAGTCGACTTATTGCAGCTTATTTAACCGTCTCTGCAAAGAGTAGTAAATATTTCTATTGGAGCTTGTTTAGCAATCTCCAAAGAGAAAAGTGTTTCCGTTGTTTATCAAAGATTTTTCATTGAGTTTCAGCAATTCAAGGCAAGCTGTTCGACTGGATGATACTCTGTAGTTAAATTGAGGAACTGTCGATTTATAATACTAGAATCATGTGTCGTATAAGTAATATTTATTCACTTATTTTACAGATCAGTTAAGGCTTAACTAATTAGTCTGCGGAACTTTAGCAATTGAATAATATGCTAAGATTCGATTGGAGAGCAGATTTCAAAGCTTAACGGAAATACGAAACCGAAACTGTTCCCAGTATAAGGACGAAGAAAAAGAGATTTTTAAAACAAGATTTGTGCGCCGAATCGCTGAAATGTTAATGCAACAGCAACAGCATCCACAAAGGAACAGATGAGTTTTTTGTTGAACCGAAAGTAGCATCGCATCAGTTGCGCGCTGGGCTCTTAACGGAAAGGTTCAACACTCGGAGTAAAATTCAAGGCAGCAAAATTGAACAGTGAAATGTGCTCAGTTACTGGGAACGCTGGGGCCTTATTATAGGTGCAGTTTCTGTTTCAATTTTTCAGGTGTTTGGCGCCAATTCGACCCGCCGCGACGCGACTCGACTCGACGTGAAGCAGAGAGACAAATTGTTTATCTTGGTGTCAAGTGTGTTAAAGGAACAGAGCCGAACCCACTCCACTCCGAAGGAGACATTTCTAAGGAATACGCCAGTAAAAGTTATTGTGGGTGCCGTGTGGCGCCGTCTGCGGAGTACTTAGCCAAACAGTTGGACAGACTCTATACTACCCGATAGAGATATATACACATATATTGACATTATCTGAGGCACACGGGATATACTCCTACTGCTGCTCCGGCTCCTCCTCTTCTTAGTGGAATCTCTCTAGTGTTGTTGCGGTTGTTTTTGTTTTTTGCTGAGACTTTAAATTAAAAGCGAACAAAGTATTCGCACCTCGGGCTCTCTGATATCCTTCCTCTCGCTCCTCTCTCTCTCTATCTTTCTCTCTATGTGTCGGCATGCATCTTTAATCAGCCCTGATGAATTTGGCGGATGTGCAAATGTTTGCAGCGAATGAATATAGCATTAAATAAGCACTTCCCGAGGCATTTGTCAAAGCAAAGTGAAAATTAAAGTGACTCCCTGGGAAAATTGAGATAAATGTTTTGCAATTAAAGAGGATTACTCGGTACTCGGTACTCGGTAAAACAATTCCAAACGGAGGCTAATAAATACTAGATATATATTCGACTTGCGGCTTGGGTAAGCTACTTTAACTACTGATAATTATTTTTAAAGGGTATTAAATGGGAGTATAACAATTATTTCAAACTAAGGGTATTCCATTCCGAAATTATTCAAGTTTTCACTTGAACTTTCTCCACTTTTTTTCTACTCTTTTTTTTTATATAAATAAGTCAAAGATTTTGTCAGCCGCAAAACACTTTTGTTTTTTGCTCCTATTAATCCGCTTATTCGCGTTTTGTATTTTAATTGGTCGGATTAACGTGATTGCATCATAAAAATATTATAAAATATTCAAAGTTTTTTTTTTATAAATCTGTGGGTTTCACTAATTGTTTATTAGTAATTGGCTTTACCAGGAATTAAGTGGAAATTATAATCAATGCTGCTAGGTAAATAAATGATTAGCAGTTCCTTTTCCCGAGTTCCATTTTGATTTAAAAATATGAACTGCCAGCGCTGAGCCTTTAGTTTTGGTTCGAGTTCTGCTTCGTCTAAGCTTTTCCATAAATTTTAGTCAATATTTTTATTAATTTTCTAAAAGAAGTAGGGTATTTTGGGGCATAGTTTATGTAGCATGAATTTAAGGTCAACCTTTGAAAAACCATTTTTTAAATACACAAAATATCTAAAAGAAATTTGAGTTCTATGACAAGTTGAGATTTTATATTAATAATTAATTTTAAGTACTATAAATTCCTTTTATCATATTATAATATAGATTAATTCGTAATAAGACTAGATGATATTAGTTAGAACTATATTTTTTTATCTACCCAATATTTTTATGATTTTTTTGATAGAATAATATAGAGAATTGTTTTAAGAGTTAATCAAGATTAGGAACTATTTTATACCCTTTTGCAGAGGGTATTATAACTATGCATTGAAGGAGGCATATCCTGCCAAGGAATATCCTTTCCTCTCTTTAGTAATTGATAAAGAAACCTAAGAATACAACTAATTATACTCATAATGAGAGTGGCTATAAATCTTTTGAGGTTCAAAATAATAATACATTTATTGTTGGTAATTGTTTCTGTTTACACTTGGCTACCTGAAAATATTTACCTTGCTTTAATGGATTTCCCTGCTCTTAAACAGAAGGCAGAAAGAAGAGAGGACAGCAGACAGAGAGAGAGAGAGAGAGAGAGAGTATATGTTATTAGGGTCATTGAAGTGTTGTTTTAATCAAGGAACACTTTGCATTTATTTCCATTAAATATCAACTATTAAGAGGTAAATTGTTATTATGCTCTTGGGACAAGTGTTCCACATATTGTTGACTCTTGGAGTGCTCATAGAGTAATCAGTTTGAATTACGGATTTAATGAAATGCTTGCTGTAGTTTTACTAGCTAAAACTTAATTACTGCTGGGAAATCATATTAATTATTTACTCAAATACAGTTAGCCAGCGGCTACTTCACTGCTTAAGTATTAATACGCATATATATATGTATATATCCACACACACACTTATTTATTTACCGATTTCAGTCGGAGGCTCTTGACAAAATAATTCTAATTTAGATAAATTATGAAACGGCCTGTTTATTGATGTTCTTTCACCTTTCATTTCACATGAAATTTTGAATTCAATTATACAGAAATTCTGTAGTTTATTTCGACTAACAATTAAATTTTTAAAATCATAAAAATATTCATTTTTTATTTACGTTTTTCTGGTTGTTTTTTGCTCGTAATATATGCAGCACAAAGGACCTTTTGGCATTGCCCTTTTTTTAACCACATTGCGGACAATAAAGGGAAAACTTTTACTTTTGTGCAGCTCTTTATATATGCACATTATTATATTACCCACATATAATATATCTTTGTATATATCCACATACATATTTACCGGACACGTTTCGATTCCCGGCGGATTGTGAGCAGCCTCTCAACTATTTGGTTCCTTCATTTGAGGCGGCTAACCGCAAAACTTTGTCACATTTCTTGGCTCTAAGTTAGCAGGTTAAATTTATGTTTTTTCCTTTGTTTTTCTGTGTTTTCTCAGGACTATTTTGAGGCTCTGATTTATTTTTATGAGCCCAGCAAGTTGGCATCTACTTTTTTCCCTGTGGCCAGCTTTGCCTACATTTTAATTAACCTTTAAAATTATTAAACGACCATCACAGCAGAGTGGCTAAATATTTGGGGCTATTTGTTTTAAATAATTATTTTTATCGGCAATTAATTTCAACGATTATCATTCTAAATACTGCTTTATTTTCAGCCGGAAATTATTTTTGGCTATTACTGTTTTTAATTGAGGCAAGTGGATGCTTTATGTTTATATACCCTTACCGCGGATAGTATGACTTTGTCAGAGAATACAAAGAGGCATCTGCTGCTCCATAAAGTATATATATTTTTGATCAGGTTGTTATACAGCCATGCCCGTCTCTCTGTCTCTTTTCTGCCCGTCAATATATTTCTATACAATTGCTTAAAAGTATAGAAAACTTTGTAATTTTCCAAGGCATCTTAATAAAGCTTCAAATTAAATATAATTATATTTTTATTTTTTTGTCAAGATTTTGTCAATCGGCCAAAATAAATATATTCTTTAAAGAAACATTTTTAGATGGCTATTCCTGTTTGCAAGGGTATCTATTATTCGGTGCACAGAAAACTGCATTTCTCTTCTAGCTTGATATTATTTTTATTTAAGGCCGGAAATTAGTTTTAGTTTATGCATAGCAGAACGATCTGCCGTCGATAATAGAGAATATTTTATATAATTATAAAAAGGCTGCAAGCCATTAAGAAAAGCAAAGCGGAGTTTCGTTTTGCGTCTGATTTAGGTTTAAAATTCAAATGGCTCAAACCAGGCACAAATTATTTGTCATATTTTAACATTTGTTTAATTTAATGAAAAAAAATTTATAGCTTGAAAATGACTCAAAAAGATTTGAATATCTAAACATTATTTTTGAGCCAGAACTAAAATATTGTTAGAATAATTCCTTTAATTCCTTATCAAAACTTTGTTATTTTGTTTTTACTAACAAGCCAGAGGCAACAATTTGGTTTTCAACGAATAAGAGCTTATAATAATAATACTTTAAGCTGTTATTAATGAGCTTTTTTGCAAAGTTTCCTTCTCTTTTTTTGGAATTTTGTATTTCTTGCTATTTTTTTTTTTGTTGGCTTTATTAAAGAAAGTCAATCACGTACTTTCAATTTATTTTGCATTCTTTATTCTGTGCTTTCTGTGTTGATTTTTCCTTTGTGCTCTGCTCTCTCTCTCACTCAGTATAACTTTTCTCCATTATTTTTCAAATTAATTGGCCAGCATTTGTGAAACAATTTCCGGTCAGGAATTTCAGTTGCATGTCGAGGCATAAACACCAAATGGATTGGGTTGGGTGGGGCAGGCAGAGTGGGAATAGAATTTTAATCCTTGCATATATTTCAATTTAGCATTCCATATGCACAAATAGATGAGCAAATAGACCAAACACAGCAGCAGCAGGAGCAGAAGTTAGGGTATAAAATTGGGTTGCTTTAGTTGGGTGGAGTTGTTTGTTTGATTTGGAGTAGCAGAGGGAATCAAATGTTTTGATGCCAAGCTGAACATGTTTGTGCTTTTATGCAATATTCTATGCATCGAATGGTTGAAATTCAGCATTTCCAGCGCATTTCACACGGTACAACAAATTCAAGTGGGCCCATTTTAAGCATTTTCATAATTTTCACCTGCTGCTGGAAGACTTTCTCCGCCCTCCGGATTCGCATCCGTATCCGCATCCGCATCCGCACCCCATACTGTGTGAGTTATAACATGCTGGCTGTAATACTCTATGTATTCATATTCATATTCGTATTCGTATTCGTATTCGTATTCGTATTCGTATTCGTATTCGTATTCGTATTCGTATTCGTATACTCGAATACTCATGCAGACTCATCTGCATTTGCATTTACATTTTCTCTCTGTCTGTGCTTTTTTTTTATACCCTAATATAGAGTATTTTTTTTTAATGTCACGCAAGGCGACTCTATAACTTAATTCTGGCTGAATGTCCTTTTTCTTATTTTGTGATGGAACTTCACTTCTGAAAGAAAAGATCATAATGGAATTAGGAAAAATTCGTCAAAGTTTAAGCTTTTTTTCTATAAATATTAGACAGAAAATAGATAGGGTATTTAGGTAGTCCACATCACAAATTAGGCTTCTTTTGCTGCTTTTTTTTAGCCAACCTTCCGCCCATTGCAATATTCGCTCGAATATTATCCACGTGCGTTGCTTTGCATGCAAAATATTTGCGAAAGTCGAAATTTAAAGCAGAGTCCTGAATTTTATACGTTGTTCTGGTGATTAACTTAGTTTGCGTACAAATTCCTTACAGATTTAATTACACTTTTTCCTATGAATAAGAGACCTTCGGACTTGAATGTTGTTGTTAAGTGTAAAACACGATAGTTGCATTAAATCGGATAATAATTTCTTATACATCTTGTTATTGTTTTTATTGTTGTTGTTGTAGTTTTCCTGTTGCTTTTCGGCCAGCCACAAAAGCATCTGAGAAAGTGGCGCTCGGCAATCACGGCTTTCCTCAAAATCCTCTTCATTGTATTCAAATTTCTTTATCCTTTATAATGCCAAACCCACTTTTATAATGTCTCGGTCTCAGTCTTATTTATTCCTTCCGCCCAACGTTCCGCCGACTACTCTATACTCTGCCTTCGACATTCTTCACCGACGTCCTCCGCGTCGTCCGCGTCGTTTTATGGTTCATGTTCATGTCTTCTTTATCTAAATCATCCAACTGTGTAAATATTTGCCTCGCTTCCTGTATTCCATCCTCGTTATCCTTAAATCGTGCGTCCGAAGCTATACAAAAGCACCGAGCACCGACAGTAGTTCCACGACAAATGAAGAAGGCGTCGTCTAACCCACTAACCCATCGACCCACCGACCCATCGACCCGCCGACCGTCGAGTACTCTATTCTGGTTTAAATTTTGCATATAAAAGGCAACGTTCCTGCGACTGTCGTCTTTACTATGGCACAGTGGTTTCAATAGCACTATAAAAAAAAGAGTCCATCTAGGGAATTTTTAATCTGTTTACAATCATTTATATGAAACTGAAACCTTAGAGACTCCTCTCTGAACCCTAAGAGACTTCTTTCTTCGAACCAAATTCTTCAGATCTCTATAAGGTTCGAACTCCCGAAAGCAAACTTTCACAAAACTTCAGAGTTTTGCACTCTTGGTAGAGTAATTATGGTTCGGCTTACTTTATTGACTCATTATCACTGCAGACTGGAAAGGGTTCAGTTTAAGAAATGTTCGGAACGTTTATATTTTCTTGATTTATCGTATATTAAAATTGAGATGTTTCCTTAAACAATCTACAAGCAGAAAGTTCGAGCTGTAAGCCTCGAACCTTTTTCAAAACTTTATGATTTGATTAAGTGACAAGAAGAAACAATAAAAATTTAACTTCATCCAAAAATAAGAAAAAAAAAAACAAAGTGGGAAAAACAAACAGGAGACAGCTAAAAAGTTGGGGCACTAAATTGACGTAGTTGAACCACTGTACACAATGGCAAACGGTAAACAATAATCGCAGCATAAATCTGAAAATGCGCACGAATCCGTCAAACTCAGAGCGGCATTGCGAGGATTCGGAAGGATAGAAGTGGGAGACGCCCGGGGAAGGGGAAAGCAAAGAAATGGAACAGGGAAGAAGGGTGAAAGCAGAAAGGAGAACAAAAGCAAAAACCCAACAATGACAAACAACATTGGCAGAGATTATCATTAATTTTAAGAACTTCTCTCCCCCCTTTTTATTTCGGGTTATCCTTTCGTCAATGTCTCAGGTAGTTCTGAACTTTATAGCGCTTAAAGGACGAGACGGAGGCTCCACCAATGTTTCGCGTCATCATAAAAGGCAATTAGGCGGCATGACACACAAGTTTATGGCTTTGAAAATTGTACGAATATTACGGGTATCTATTATTATTATTATTATTATTATATCATGGTTTTATTGCCTGGAAATACTTGTGCTCTAGAAATTAATGGGGCGTGCCTGACAATTACGGAATATATCCTTTAACTAAACAAATCTGGGTCGCATAGCAAAGTATCTACGAAAAAGGAATACCCTCAGCCACTCTCACTCTCTCTCCTTCTGGTAAAACCAATCCCATTAGGAGCCAGTCGATTTGTAAATAAATACATATGCGGGTAAACATACAAGTTCTCATGGATAGCGAGTAGCTTATACGCAAATATTTGGAGTACAGTGGCGTAGACAGGGGCTACTTTTCTTTTTCAATTATGCCAACAGCTTTTCTACAAGTTTGTGTCATAAATTTTATTATATCTCACAGATAATTTTTTCATATCAAAGATACTTTCGTATCTGACAGATACATTACCCACACTTCCTTCAGATACATTTGTGACCTGCAGCAGGACACCAGTTGGCAGCAAGAAATGTCCAAAATTACCAGGCGAAGTACCAGGCAAACAAAATCATTGACACTGTTAAGTAACATTGGCACTTAAGATTTGCTCTGTTAAATAACATTAATCAGCTTGCAGCAAAACTTCGGTCCTCAGGTGATTCTGCCGCTGGGGCAGCTGCAAATAGAGATTTGCTGGCCTGAATTACCAGGCGAACAGAAACCAGCAGCAAGCTGAGGTTTCTTGCGACCAACCTAAAGTAGGCAATTCAAAAAAAATTGCCAAAAAAACTTCAGCTTGCTGCTGATTTGGCCGTTGGACAGCAGTTTAGTTTAAATTTGTTTTGCTGCCCTCAAAAGTATGCAATAAAAATTGATTACTGCAGCTTTTGTTTACATTGTATATAAGATTTTTAAAAGGACATAACTTGCTTAAATCTTTACGGATTTTGAAGCGACTACCCACTTTCTACTCGTAAGGATCAACTCTGTCGATTGGCATTCAAGAATATAGGAGTCATCTAAGGATCATCGACTTGAAAAATTTCAGTTAAGAATGCAAAAAAATTAGTCCAAAAACACAAAACAACTACAAGGACGATCAGAATGTCCTTTGGTCAGCTGATAGCCTTTACTAATACCCATCGTTTGCGACAGGAGTCGCCAGGATCCGCAAGGATATGGCCGAGACATAGCTAATTTTCTGTATACAAAAAAGCCCTTTTGTGAATTGGGATAATATACGATTCCTTCCAAAGACTTAGAAAAACAGCGGAATCAAGAGATAAGTTAGAAAGCTTGAGTGGGGGAAGATGTTAAAAGCTCCACAACTTGGGATATTATGGGGCCCAGGAGAATATGAAGATTTTTAAGTTTTCATTGCTGTAACTAGATCAGTAATCATAGGAGTAAATAAAGAGTTAGAGGAAGAAATAGGATAAGGGTAACCGATATTGTTATTGGAAGAAATGTAAGTAGATTGAAAGAAATTTGCAAAAAGGTTAGCACTAGTTAAGTCATCAATGGATCCCTCATTCTTCAGGAAAAATGTAGGAGGCATAGATGAGCTGTTATGCTTAGAATTTACAAATTTATAAAACAGTTTAGGATCCCGCTCAAACTGATTCCTGCAGTGCATAAGATACTCATTATAAAATTGAGAGTTAAGGAGAAGGAAGTTAGATTTAGCAATAGAATATTTAGAAAAGTCAAGATTAGATCCAGAAAGTTTAAAGTTTTTAAATAGTTTTTAAAACGTGTAAACCGGGGAGAGTATAGAGTAGACCAATCAGTTGAGGAAAGAAGTTGATTAAGCAAGGAAAAACTTCCCTTGCGAAAACAACGGCGAGTTTTACTAACGGTATGGATATTGGTTTAGTCGACGTGGCAATTGATAGAGAGAAATTTCTCGGTAGGATGAAAGGAGTCTTCAGGAAATACGAATGGATAAGATCTTGACACATTGGAGCAAGCATTCTATCAAGATTATTAGGAATCGAGTTTATTTGAAAAAACGAAAGGTCATACAGGGAATCAAAAAAGTCATGTTGTGCAGAAGGCACAAGATAATTAGATTTCCTAAAGAGAGACCACTGGATATTAGGCAAATTGAAATCGCCTAAAACGACAAACATGTCTTTATCACGTACGAGTGTTGATATATATTTAATACGGCTTAAATGCTGCATATAAATAGAAATATCAGAACACGGAGGGATATAAGAGCACGTTATGAAAATGGAAAATGATGGAAACGATACCTTAACGGCAACTATTTCCACATCAGGCAATGCCAGCCGGAGCTGTAGGGACAGCTGGACTTGTAGCTCGTGTTGTAGTTGGAGCACAAGCCTGAGCTTGATTTGCAGAAGTTGGTTGGACATGAACAGCACATACATTGGTATTTGAAGAATTATCGGGGTGTTCAAGAAGAGTGGCCGACTGACGGGGAAAGCGAGGGCGGGAAAAATCGAAGCAGAGATAATTCTAAACGGCGAGGAGTTGATAAATTTTCTGAAGGGGGAATAGCCATTGCAGAGGAAGATGGATGAGGAACATTTAAAACCATTGAATCCATTCAGAAAGAATTCCTCCTCTTTGTCAATCGTGGCTTAAACTGGGATCCTGATTCCCGTTTTCCACCGTACTCTGATAGGCTCTTACTCATTGATCTCCCTTCATTAACTAACTGTAGAACTATCCTTGGTATTATTTTTGTTCATAAATTAATTATCGGTGACATTAGCTCTCCTTTTCTATTATTTCGTCTTAACTTTCATGTTCCTCGTAGACTAACAAAAAATTATTATCCATTAGTGTTATCTAATTGCACAACTGACTATGCGTTGCACAATCGATTCCGTGTACTGTGCTCCAATTACAACGAATTTTATCACGTTATCTCTTTAGAACTCTCTCTCTTACACCTAAAATCTGCTCTTCTGTTCTATCTTCGGGAAAACCCCAATCATTGATGGTTGACGTGGTTGCTGCCTTGGCAACACTGCTTCTTTTTTGGTTGGTGTTTTCCTGAAATGTGGACCAATAGTGTCCACTATAACCCTGTCAAAGGCTTTTACTGGGGTTTCAGTAATTGTTAAAGGGGTCTTATTGTGTTTCGTAATTTTTTACTTCTGGCTTTTTTCACATTTGTGGATATGCTGTGTTATATCACGAGTTATACCTTTCCAGTAATAATGTCTTTTGACCTTGGTCAAGGTTTTTGTAATGCCTGTATGACCTCCTTGTATTGGGTCGTCATGTAATGTAGACAATATTGCTTCTTTCTCTTTAACTTTTGTTATTGTGGTCATCGCTACATCGCTTGACTAGCGCTACTCTTAAAGATTTCAATATTTGATTGCCCATTTTCTTGAAATTATCTATTGGAACGTGTTCAAAGATATTTTCCCACGGTGCCATTTTGACTTGGTTTATTTAATATACCGGCTTCTCTTTCGAGCCTTGGAAATAGTTGTTCTAGATCAATATTTCCATTAATATATAAATCACCAATATCAATTCTTGCTATAATTTTCTTACCATGTTTAAGAAACATAGTATGTCTTTTATATGCAAGGTCACTACTTTTCGTACTTCGTCATTATTTATGACTTCGTATACGTTGGGCTGAGAAGCTTTTTCGGTAGATTGCCTTGGCATTTCTGCATTTTTATTTCCTGGTAGTGACTTTCAGGATTTTGTTTTGTATATCTTTTAAATTTTTTATTGATCGGCAACAAAGTTATCTTTACATTATTACAATATTGTACTTGGGCTTCCTGTCATTTCGTTGCTGCATTGGATATATTTACCCATATCATCATTGAAATTATTGAAATTACCGGCTTCTAATATTATGCGAAATTTCTCGTATTCGCAATTTTAAGTCATGGCTGATATTGTTTCTTTGGTTGCGGTTTGTCCAGGCCATCGTCAATATAGGTTGCTTCAAGTTGCTTGCGCGGACTGTCTGATTTGCCTTTTTGCTTTATATTCATTTATGTTTAATTACGTCAGTGGTCTCGCCTTTGATATAGGTATTTAATTTAGCTATAATACCAATAATAGAAGTTTCACTTTGTACTTTGTACAAAATTGGGACAATGATTTTATGACTTCTACTGCCAAGTCTTCTTGCGTACCCTTTGTACGTTCTACAAGTCTTAAAGTCGTTAGGAACCTAGGCAGTGATAGTTTTTAAAATCAAATTCGGAAATTGTAGACGATATTTGTCTTATATATTCCATATCAGTGTCACTAATTAGTGTTGGCTTAGATTCGTTAAGATCTTCTAGCTGTTCAGAATCAAAAGTTGCCATAGGCTAATTGGGCAACTTTAATGTCGCTCAATTTTACAATTTAGTTAATATTATACCAAAAAAAAATGCTACGCAGTGCAATATAAAACAAATATGCAACACAGTGCAATGGATATTTTTTTATTTAGGAATATAAGATATAAACAGAAATCACCTGCCAAGCTTCCAAACTTCGCCAGGTCAACGCAATTCCTGATTTCATAACAGTTTAATAGTAATTACTTTTACCCAGAAAAGGGGAGTCAGAGCCTTGGGGAGGAGTTAGTAATTTTGCATGTTCATTTTCTGAGGTGCACTCGAGACGGCCCATTGTCATTTTATTGACAAACGAATGAGATGAAATGATTTGCTTGACGGCATTTATGGCATTTCCATCAGAATCTATAATTTTGTGAATTAACTTTTTGTTGGCTGGCATTAGCAGCAAGCAAAATCAGGATTCATTCCCTATATATAAAAGGCAAGGCATTTGAGTATTTCACACTCATTAAGTTTGAGGTATTTAATTGCAATTTTGATTCAAAATCAAAATCAAATTGTAATGGTTGCAGAATCATAAATAAGAAATACATAGGTATTTACAGCGCAAGCCGTTTGCGAATACCTTGTTGCCTGCGCTGTAATTGTTGAGAGCTTTCTTCTAAGCTTAATGCTGAAAAGAGATCGACAACGCAATGCAATAAATCTGCGTTAAAGCATTAAGCTTATGAGCGAGTAATTGTTGAAAGCTTTATTCTAAGTTTAATACAGAAAAGAGATCGACAACGCAATGCTGAATATCGAGAGCAAAGCGATGCATAAGCATGCGACAAATCGTCGCTATAATTGAGCATGTGTTAGAAAAAACTTTTGTGATATATAAGCTTGTAAAGCTACTGAAAAGTTATTTTCCATTACACATTGCAAAAGACGTCGAAGCTGCTGCACCATGGGCTGACGGTCTCTCACCACGTTAAATAATAAAATTAATTAAAATTTGTAAAGAGTGTTAAAATATTAATAAAATTATTAATATTAGTGCACAAATAAAAACAATGAATTAAAATTTGGATAGAAAAAAATATAAAATAAATATTATTTTTCATCCACGTGCAATGTGGATTCCATTATCTAATCTGGATGCATCCAGCTTTTCTTTAATAAGTTTGCGGTTCAGGTTGTTCCAATTTTTGGATCGTTCGAGATTTTCGTTGTTAGGAAGTTTAGCTTCCATTTTAGTTTCAGTAGGGACACTATAAAAAGTTTTATGTGCTAAGAGTTCTACAGCAAACCCACCCAACCCTGAAAGAGCTAGGGAATTAAAGGGTCCCGACCCCGCTGTGACACCGATGACTCCCGGTATTCACACTCAAAGATGGATAATATTTGTGCAATAATCTTGGTTGCGTAAATGTTAAATAAGTGTCTGACTCCTAAACGAGGGCATCTACATTTAATTACATGTTTCTGCATAAATTTTTTGTTAATACTAGCGCTGGTTTGATAAATAAATCTTTGGCGGCCAACGTGAGGCATGATTCCATAAGTTTTTGGCGCCCAACGTCGGCATTATTTACATTAAAAATGTATTCTATGAGGGTTATGGAATAAAACATCATAGTTATACCTTGGCTGTGTGAGACTATTTAATTCAATGTATGAATCTTGGAACTTGGTATTTGGCTAAGATCGATTACCTTGCCGATATATACATATGTTAAATAATAGTTAAAACATGGGATATTGAGTTCAATCTAGACACTCAATTTAACTTCTTATCCTTTTTAGGTATGATTAGTGGATGAATGTTAGATGTATTCGATGCAAATGCAGTCTTGTTGACTCTGGAATAGATGTATTATTCTGTAGAATTCTGTCTGTCCACTTAACACTTGATTGTCCATTTTATTAGCTGGAGCAATTTCATGGAGACTCAAGTATTGTTTTGCACACGAAAAGTCCTCTGATCAGTCGAAGAATGCTCGATTCTCATTACTCGATACTCGATTCTCCTTCTATTTAATTGCCTGACGTTGATGTGGCATGTATAAAATAATACATTTGCTGGGGAAAAAAAATCGTATTTTAGTTGTAGTTTAATGTTCCACTTAATGTTTAACATGACAAATTTAGATGAAAGCGATATATGAGTACTTCAATTAAATTGGCCTGTTCCGAACTGAAGGAGCTTTCAACTGAAATAGTATGAAATATTTCATAGCAGGCTTAAATAAACTTATCCTTTTCTATACAAATACTGCAGCAAACTCTGTGAAAGGCTTTAACATTCAACAGACAGTCTTTTAGTTGGAAAATTTGGCTCAGACTTTGAAGAAAACTAACTCATGTTTTGGCTTAAATGAAAACCAAACTGGAAGGGTGTATACCTCTTCGGTGTGCCATTATTCCCGGTTTTTCTAAAAGTCGTCATGACAATAGCTGACAGTCCCAACACATATCATGTTAGTCTTTCATTTCTTGTCATTTAAATAATTAATGGGCAATTGATTAAATATCCTGCACTGAATTCAAATCAATGGGTATTTTTTCCTACTCCCAGGTGTGCCATAATTAAATTTAATTTGTCATTTTTTTTTAACTTACTCGCATGCGATTCGATATATATAAACTATTTCTGGGCCTCTGTAATTAATGATTGGGGCAGCTCATTAAGGTTTAGTATTACACAAGCTTCGGCATGGAAATACACCTCTACAATAGATAATACTCCTATTGTGAGTAGTATCAAACGCTTAACTATTGGAGGTCATTCATGTGTCAGGGCTTAGGTCAAATGCTGTTTATCGAATGTCGACACTAAGTGGCTGTTAAGCATTATGGCTAACAGAGCAGGATAATTTGGAAAGCGTTTAATATGGGCTAGCCAAAATTGAACAGATTGTTGCTGGGCTTTAATTTGCTGGTCTATAATAGAATGTATCTAGAACTCTCTCAATTTGCTCAAACTTAATTATTAATATAAGTCTAAAGGCTGCTTTCCGTGAGCCAAAAGTGAAGCTTAGTTTTGGGTGCATCCACAAATTGTTTAAATTCAATTT
Source organism: Drosophila repletoides (assembly GCA_018150835.1). Classification (NCBI taxonomy): domain Eukaryota; kingdom Metazoa; phylum Arthropoda; class Insecta; order Diptera; family Drosophilidae; genus Drosophila; species Drosophila repletoides. Next base: position 2,277,075 of record JAECWQ010000228.1, read on the forward strand.
CACTCCCAAAATTACGCTACACTTTTTTCTGAGAAGTCTGGTATTAGGCTGTAATTCATTTTCAGATATATAAGAATATATATATATATATATATAACACTTGACTTGCGTTTCATTAAGCTTTAAATTACAGGGTATGCTACGACTAAGCATAAATTTCACAGAAAAACATTGTCAATTTCAAGGAGGATACTTAGAAGGATATTTTGTTGTCTAACCTAAGTTCAAGGCGAATAGCGAAGCAAGCCTGAAATACTTCTTAAAATACTTTAAGCTGTAATCCTTAATATAGAAGTGTATAAACACTTGGATATATTTTTTGTGACCTTTGCCAAGGCCTTTGTTGTGCTGCTTACACTTGATTTATATTTGGCCAAGAGTGAAATATGATTTTTTTTGAAAATAGCTTTTTAAGCACGAAAGGTAATTTTTGACGATTTTCTTAAGAAGATGTTTGACAATTTAAGCGGATTACACAGTGTCTAAACTTGGCTTACATGCTGAGCAATCAATTAGGGTATTGTTGGCCATTATTTGTTAACATGTCCAGCGAATCTCGATAACTTTTTGCCAAAGAGCAGCGCGAACGCGTAAAATATTGAAAATTACACCTTAATTAAGTGTGCATTTCAAAATGTCAACAAAATGCTGCCGAAAAAGCAATATCTTCTGGCAGTTCTATTACAGTCACAATTCTCTTTAGCCCACCTTTAATTTTGAACTCCAAAACTCCCGTAAAGTCCTTGCTGTTTGTTTCCGTTTTCCGATTTCCGGACTCGGTTGAAATTCCGTGTAAATTTGCACAAAAACACTGCTGGAAATTGCCGAAGGTGGGAGCAGTTCCGCTTGGGGAGTAACTCTATATTTGTCTGGGTGTTATCTCACCCGGTTCTCTCTAGAGATGAGAAATAAGGCGACACTTGCTCATTAGTTAGCGTAGTGTTGAGAGCGGGAATTTCACTGAATAAGAAAACGATCTCCTAGGAACGAAGCTAGTAAGGAAGAATTGAAGTCCAATCGGAAAGGACTTTTAAGTTTGTATATCGATCATGGCTTAGATAAGTTGATGAAATACCAAAGAATCTTTTTCATTTATAATAAAAATCACTGAGGAACTGTGAGTGCGACTGCAGTAAAATCAATTTATGCTCATCTCTGTTCACACAGAGCCCTCTCTGACCACAGTCAGTGCAATTCCGTTATATCAGGACGCATTCATTTATCCATCATCGACGTTATATGATGCGTTGGCATAATGTGTCATCGTTTCGCCGCCTGCTTTGCTGTATTTGGCTTGGAAGCGGCTATATCGACAGTAGACAATGCTGCTCAATAAAATTCCATCCGCTGACTCCTCGCTCACAGCAGGAATGTGCCAGAAGAGGATGAGAGCGAGGACGAGGACGAGTTGTACGTGATATGCGAATGTGAATGAATTGGGGGGCTGAGAGGGGAACATGCTTGAGCGTAATTGGCTTGTATTTGAAAACTTTGTGGATAATTAATGGCCAAAACTTGTCACACACGATATTTTATGGCTTTAGTTGAGGTTTGCCAAACTCTCCTCCTTCCAACAAGCATGACTTGCTCTCCCTTCACCTGTGTTTTAAAAGACAGTTGGCAAAAGGCTGGAATCAAAGTGTTTTTGTTAATTACATTAATTAACATCTGCTCAAAAGTGCTGAATAAAAGTCTTCATTAAAGGCTCATTTAATTGCAGCCTATGGTGCATTGTGTAATCTTAATTTTGCTATAATTTCCATTGTTATTAAAATATGCTTTGCATCGACAATTATTTATTGTTCTATCAAACCTGTCATTATTTTCAATTGAAGCAAAAACAATCGGAAGGGCATTAAAAGGACTTTTTAGGTGCTTAAAACTGAATTGAAGTGCTAGAAATTTGCATAAATATATATTTAATGTTGATTCCAGCTCGAACAAATGAATGCTAAATAAGTATATTTAATCACACAGTCTTCAGTCTCCTCTTCCATACAACACAAGGGAAGGACAATGCCTGGCAAAGGTCGTTAGGGTATGTCTCTCTGTCCGTTGTCTGTCTATGGACAGACGTCCATAGAAGTCTCTATATGTAGTGTGTTCCATTAGCAAAAGGGATGCATTGCTTAAGCTGAGAAGTAAACTTCTTAATTTCCGCGCCACATAAAACTTATCTTCATTTTGTGCAGCGTTTCTACTCTTTCTTTTGGCCATAAAAATCACAACATAAGCTAAAAACTTTATGTTCAGCTGGATTGCAAGCTTGCAAATGGTAAAATGGCAAACGCAAGTTTCCGACTTTGGGCCAAAATGCATTTGGCTGTTGGCGACGCCTGCGTTGTTGTCCTAAGCAAAACTTTTGGGGCTTCTCTAAGGTCGAATGCAGAATTATGTAGTCAAGGGACAGGACAGGGGAGGACTGGCAGGACATACTCCCTGGGTCGGCACTTTCCTTTCTACTAACTGTTGGTGTTGCCGTTGTTGTTGCATTATTTTAATGTTCATCATCATTTAATGTTCATTTTTCGCGGCATTCCCGTTGATCATTTGTGCAGCAATCTCCCGTCAACATCCTGCGCTGCCCACTCCACCAGCTGCAGCTCCAGCTCCAGCTCCAACTCCAGCTGTAACTTTAACTCAAACTACTTCTATTTCATTTCGGTACGATAAACTTTTGCATTCCGTTCCCCGAATACTCCTAAAACTGCGACTCAAACAGCGACTGAAATTGCGACTTCAGCGAGCTCGTCACAACTTTTATGACCATGAAACTGTTTGGCAGAAGTTGCGTGCTGTTTATATATTATATTTCTTCAGCTGATTGCCGGTCAGTTGGACTGTCATAATTTTAATTAAAAACCAGAAAGAATAAGAGAGTAAACACCGAAGATTTTAATACTCTAAGAGTTCGTATCGAAGATTAACTAACGTTGCATCAATTTGGTTGGTTCCTATGACAATATTTAAGTATCTCTATCGAAAACTCATTCAGCTTTGGAACTTTACAATGGCCGCTGCGGGAAGAGTATACAAATTCTCATTCACTTACTACGGCAATCAAGGATGCTGTGCTTTTTAGACCGCCTGTGGCGTCATCTATTGTCCAAACTTCGCACAAGAAATCCAATTTCCATTTGACCACTGTATTTGTGCTCAGCGCTTGTTAAGCAATTATTTCTGTTTCTGTATCTGTATCTGTGCGCCGAAGACAGAGTTGTCGTCCTGTTGAGTCGTGACACGAGATTATTCATGTTTTAAAATTGTATAAAAAGAACATAAAAAATAGGTAAGGAATAAGGATAAGCCATAAAGCAATCAATACATCAATCCAAGACATCCGCTGCTTGCTCGAAACATTTTCTTTTATTTATTTATTGCATTTGCTATATTGTTGCTTGCTCAGAAGATTATATTTTAGTAAGATTTTAATAGTTTTATTACTTTTAATTTAAAATAAATTAAATACACAACTATCGCATTGCCTAGGCTTAATCGCTCCGAGACACGCGCCCATGTCTGCTTTAAGCCAGCCAATTTGCTGCAATCGAATTGGCAATTCGCGATAACTTTTCTTGTTTTTTTTCATTTCTGTTCTTCTGCTTTTCCCTGACCACACGGTTACATCCTGGACACTCTGACAGTTCATTAGTATCGTATAACCTGTCATATTTGTCGTCTGTTCGTGCCACAGAACCAAAAAAGAATGCAAAAGGGAACGGAAAGAAACTCAAAGGAGAACTACAATAAAAGCTGAAAATAAGTGAATGAAAAATTTACAGAATCCTTGTCTCCCCTCCCACTCTCTCTCTCTCTCTCAGCGAAAAACCCGCTTGATTATTATCTGTCGCTGTCTAATACCCTGCCAAAAGGAGGTAATACAACATTGTCAAGTCAGTGGAACCTCTTTAATAATATCAAATTATATTCCATTAAAACTTTCTTAAGTGTTCTTTCAACTTCCTTAACCAAAAGCCTAGCTGCAGCTGTTTAGACTTAGAAATTTTGGAGTTTATTTAGAACAAAATTTGAGGTAAGTCTGTGCCTAAAAATGTTTAGCTTTTTGAGAATAGTTTGGCTATAATTTAGACTCAATTAGCTGCAAACTTAATACTTTGAATATATTTAAGGGCATAAGTCAGTCAGGACAGTCGGCGCTTTAAAACCTTCCTTACCCTTTGTTTTATTATGCCTTATGCCATCCACCCAGTCTGGTTTTATAATCAACCATCCAGTCAAGTTGGGGGCGGATTTATTAAGTTTTTGTCTTCGCCTTATTCCGACTTAGCAGCGCTGCTGTGGCTAGAAGTAATTTGTATAAAAGTATAAGTGACTTTTAAAATATGCGACATTAGGTAGTGCTTTCGCTCCCCTCCGGCAATCCCTTCCTGCTCTGAATTGTTGCATTTCCCACTTGGTATGGGAGCGGAGTTAATTGAATACTCGTTCTAGTTTTTGTTGGCTGTTAGAAGAGGTGCGGGAACTTTTTATTTGGCTTGTTGTGTTGGCAAAACCCTAATTGGTATTATAGTGTCCAAAACGTGACTTCACTGGCAGCTTAAAAAAGAAATAATTTGTGTTTAGAGACAAAGAAAGAGAGAGAGAGAAGTTCAAGAAAACCTAGCCAACAAGAGCACAAATTGGCTTGGACATTCAGTTACAAAGGAAAACAAGTTATGATTGTTTAAGCTGTAGCACTTTTTCGATGGCTTAAGTAAAATAAGTTCTTTGGCTTTCATAATTTTAATGCGGGCTTGGAGCAGCTGAAATACTCTGTAAATTCTATGCAAATGTGGCTTAAATTGTAGCGTAAATATTGGTAATAATTTATAGACGCAAAGGCAACATAAAATCACATAAAGCTTAACGGAATCGACACGAAATTGTAGCACACATGTTCGACAACAGCTTAGACACACCTAAACAAGCTGGCAATATCCAGTTGTATTCCAAAAGCTGGAATCGTAGGCTCCATCTGGTGTACAAGGAACGCTCCTAATGGTACCAATCAACAGTCATGTCAGTTACAGGCCAAATGACGCTGTTGCAGGCCCAAAGGCTAATGTTGGCTATGAAAAGACTCACACAAAAGAAAATCGGAAATGGAAGTTGCATGTGGAAAATGTCCACAGTGGCTGCTGTTGTCGTTGTTTTTGTTGCTGTTTTTGTCCTTGTCGTATCCTCTGTGCGGTTGCATTGTTGAGTTGGCTTCAATTCTCTCTTGTGCTGCTGACTTTCCAGGGTTTTCTTTCTTTCAAACAGTTAACTGAAATTGACAGGTTTTTGCCTTGTTGTGCCAAGATCCCAGCCAGATTGGCTGTCAATACTGCCTTAGTTTTCGCTGCCAGGCCCACTTCAGAATAGACCAGGCTCCTACCATTGACTTTTGTTAATGAGATTTTCAGTCTGCATACAGCAGAGCCTTTGCCCCTTCCCACTCATTTCTGTTTAAGATTAAACGTTGCATTTTATATTATTAATATATTATTATATATATATTTTATTTTAACATATTTTTGGTGAAAAATTAGATATTTTTCAAAGGACACATTTCCTGGCAAAGTCATAATACCCTCAGTAAGAGTACAACAAAGTCAGCAGCCAACTTGATGCAGAAATAAGCGCTAATGAATTTTTAATTTTTTCTCATTTGTTTTGAATTCTACGAGCATAAATTTCATGTGCTCTTGATTGGTACATTGTGCTAAACCGCTGATTACTTGTATTAAATTGACGTTAATTGGGTTCAAAATGCAATTTGGTAAATTAGTTTGTGGCCAAAGACATAGACCACAATCTGCCAATTGCCAATTGCCAATTGGCTGTTGCTTGTTTTCTTTCTCTCTCTCTCTCTCTGTTGGAGAATAATAATGTTTGTTCCAACTTGGCAATTAAATGTTTCATGTTGCATGTTCCATGCTTAAACCGGGCCAAGATACACTCAAAGAAAAGAAGAAATAAATAAATAAAATGTGATATAAGAATAAGGCTAAGAATAGGCGAGTTCATTATACACTGCAATCGAGAGGAAATTTATAAGACTTCTGATAAGAAAAAATTGATAATTTTTTAAAAAAATTAGATTAAATTTATGGAAAATGTGGCTTACACTAAAATTAAAATAACATTTATCCTTTCCAGGCTATTTTATAGAAATTCTTTATATATTACACTAAATTCTATGATATTTCTTATTCCTTTCCGGCTTCAAGTGTCCTTAATTTAAAATGAATTTAAATATTTGAGGAGAAATAAAAAGTCTTGATATATAAATTCAAACCTATCCTATACTTTCACTTGATTTCAAAAAGGTTTTAGAAATTGCTTTTAATTTAATCCAATTAGTGCGTCCAATGAATTTAATATAGAGCTAAGAACATAAAATAAACAAGAATTTGTATTATATAAACTGCCTTTAATTTTTTCACTTCTAGTTATTAAATAATTATTAATCAAATTGATATAGTGTATAAACATTTGATTTTATATACGTTGCCCTCACTGGAAATGTCTACAAAGAGTATTAAGAGGGTTTAAATGCCGGCACAACATTTCCAATCGGAGAAATTCCAGACGTTTGTCGAGGTTGAGGCAATTGCAGAGTATCTGGTAGTCGAGCATTGCCACTGGCTATAGTTTATTGTAATATTGACGGTGCTGTAGCTGCGGCATTGGGCGCTGATGTTTCGCTGTTTGGTTGTTATATTTTATATCTTTGGTTATACATCTGCTGAGCTGATATGGCATTTGGGGAAAACGAGCTTTATTTCATTTGAGCCTTGGCTGATACTCTGGCAGCTCACTATACATATATATACAGACATATATACAGATATTTATATATAGTCTGCGTCTGCTTTTCATGTGGAGGCTATGCAAATTGTTATGCTAATATCATAATTAATTCGTTGGGGAAACAGGCCGGAAACAAATTGGGCTTTTGAATGAGTTATTGTGTTTTTTTTGTGTTGTGGTATGTTGCGGAATTATAGCCACGGATTAGTGTTTCGGGACTATGGAGTAGATTTGCTCTGGCAAGTTTTTATTTTTATCTATTTTTCGGGCATTACATTTTACACATTACATTACTTCTTAGTTTATTTCTTTATCTTTTTATATCTATTACATAAAAATCCAGTTAGCAATAACTGCACAAGATTATAGTTCTCAACTGGTGAGTCACAAAAGGAAGGCCACAAAACAAAATAAAACGAATGACCTTCATGGCATAGATCAAGTGTATATATATATATATATATAGAGAAAAAGTCGAATAATAACTATGAAACGAGGAGCAAGTACTAAAAGTTGTCTGTTCTAACCACAAATTATGAGCACTTTACTGTCACGGTTGTAGTTTCAGTTTCAGATTCTTTCACTCGCCCCCCAGTGAATCCCAAGAGAAACTTGGATAGCTTTTTCTTTTTGTGGAAGCAAACAGAATGATAAATTAACTTCGTATTATAAATTCCATTGAGTTGAGTTGTCACACATGACGACGGAGCACTCTTTCCGCTCCTCTCATCTCTCTTTCTTTCTCTCTGCCAGAAATTGACAGCAATTGTCCAAGAGATCTGTGTCCGTCTGATTATGCCATATTTACATATTTCCATGGGTGGCTCGATCAATATATAAAAGGGAGAGAAAAAGAGTAACTTATAAATATTTTATGGAAATTATCAATAATAGTTTAGCTAACTATTGAAAGGCTTAATAAAAGTTGAAATTAAAAATTAAAGTTTATTTGATTTTTAGCTTTTTCTCACATATTTCCGAGCGCCTCTCGTGGCGCTAATAGCGTCATATTTGTTTGCTGCTGTAGAAGCTTATTCGCTTTCCCCCCCTCCTCCTCTCTCTCTCTCTCTCTCTCTCTCTCTTCATTCCAATCTTTCTCTTTCTCTCTAATTCACTTTCTCTCCATTCCCTGCTCTCTGGGTCTCTGTTTGTGCTTCTATTAGTGTAGTGGCAGTGTCTGCCTTCCGCGTTTGTTCCATTTCGCCTCCGAAACCGCAAATACTCAAGCAGCCACACATAAACAATATTCCGAGTTCGTGTGTGTGTGTGGTCTGTGTGTGTGTTTGGGTGTAGGGTCTCTGTCATACACACACATTTGGTCGTTTTGTGGCGCTGGTGGAGTACACGCAATGTGGCCGCTATTTGCCAACGTGTTTGTATAAACATAATTGTTTGGCCATCAATTTGTTTGTCGTTTGCTCCATGCCAGTTTGTTTATTGTCACAGTGTTGTTACAGCTGGCATTTCCTGTTGCCAAGCGGCCATACCTTTGGGCCTACCTTTTCGGCCTAACTTCCAGTGCAAGGTATGGCCGTTTGTTCGTTATACTTCCGCTTCCGCTCACCGCCATTTGCCGTTTGTCGCTGGGGCATTGGCATGCTCTTTTGATTGATGGCCAACACATTTATACGCGCCTTTTGTTTGCCTTTCCTTTCACTTTTCTTACTTTGCTTTTCTTTACACTGCTTTTCTTTTCTTTCCTCTGTTTTATTTTATTTTATTTATTTTTCTTGGTTTCCTGTAACATTCTTATATGTAGCGCTTCATTGATGCTCGCATACAGTTCACCTTACTGTATATATATTTATATATATAGCTATATATATTTAGGGGAGTGAGTTTAATGGAAAGGGCGAGTGAAGTAATTGCAGCTTCGAGTGAATAACATCTGCATATGTTTATTTAATACTTACTGGTCCCTCGCCTCTAATTTGAGCTAATTTTCTTACTTTTTCTCCTCTCTTTTGCTACTTACTCGTCCTGCTGCCTGCCGCCATAGATTTCATTAATTTACCATTAATTTGTATTTTCTTTGCAGTCGTTTTTGGTCTTGTTGATTTTGCTTTTAGCTGGCAGCGAGAACTGGCGCATTATTTCAACCCATTTGGGGGCTAATGAACTTACTGAAGGGTTATTCGTCATCATCATCATCATCATCATCATCGTTGTGATTATGATAATCATCATTCACATCCCTCTTTGGTTACTTAACTTATGCCAGACGTCTGCGAATTCGGCTGGCTTAGTTTTTGAGCAGCGTTTTCTAAATTACTTTGAGAGATAATGATAAATTAATTTGCAGCTCTCCAGTTTACATAGTTCACAATAAGTGCTTTGGGGGCTCACAACAACAATATCAACAATTTCTATTAAATATTCTCTTAAAGCCAAGCTAAAAGAAGGCATTGAAAGTATATCCAGCAAAGTATATACATATCTGTGAGGAAAAACTACATAGAGTATATTAAAGGAGCTACCCGAAGTAAAATGTTATAGCATACTTTTTAGCGCAGAATAAAATAAAAATACTTTCGAAAGTAACTGAATTTATAAGCTATTTCCATAGTTTAGAGCACATTTTAATCGCACTGCATTTATTCATCAAATCATTTATGAAGTTTACTGGGAAACGTATTAACTGCTCGCTTAGTATTCACCTAAATCAGTCTCTGCTCTACTTGTAACGCTCGAGTTACTGTCACAAGAACATCAGGCCATATATTATAAGTGGATATAGCCAGATTATCCCTTAGCCTTGGCTCAGACTCGAGTCAGCTACGATTATTTTTCCATTAGACCCCAAAAATGTGAGTGAACTCAATTATGGGCAGGGCAGGGCAGGACAGAGCGGAAGGTCAAAGGCTGGGTAAGGACATTGCATGCAATCGCCTTCAACATGCTAATGAACAAAAAATTTTTGGCACAAATTTCTGTTCAAAATTTTGTACATTTCTGAGCTTTGGGTCTCGTGGGTGGCCCAACGTAAACTCATTTCCTGCCAGACAATTTTGAGTGGTACAAGGGTATATGGCTCATGCCGAGGATAGAAGATAATCCTAGACTCTATTGCCAAAATATCTCGACTTGTATTAAAGTAACTCCTAGTCCCAAAATTTTTCCATTTATTTCCATTCATTCTTAGCCGCAATTTGTTAGCTATTCAGAAGTTAAAAGAAGGAAAGGATTGCTCATAAATTACGCTACAAAAGAAGGATAAATACGGCTAAAGCGAAGATCAGTATAAGCCTGAAAGTAACACAATTTATTTATTGTTTAAAAAACAAATTGCAAATATATTGAATTCAATATATAATTCAGTTCTGAGTTGAGAATATAACTCTTTCTTGAAAATGCCTTTCAGGACATATCAAAAAACATCAAATGCATGAGAATGTTTAAATTTCGTGAGTAAATCATAAGACTCCTCCATTATGTTGCAGAGTGTGGAAAAAAAGAGAGCATCGTTCACGTTGATGAAGTTATTGACAGCGTTAGTTAAAATCCACTTCAGTAAAACTTTTGGCAAATGAAAAAACGAAAATGGAGCCTGCGGCCTGAATATATCCCTGCCCTTATCCTTAGCCGTGCCCCTCCCTAGCCCGTATAGGTGCTCGTATTGGTATCTGGTTTTTGGTTTTTCGTATTTGGTATCTGGTTAGCTCCCATGGAGCCATAAAGCACAACACGTACACCAAACTTATTGATTTTCGGTCTGCCATGCAGTTTGCGGCTTTTGACTTAGTTAACGAAAATTATGAAAATATTTGCGATGCGCACTTGGCAACCGGAAGGAGCATCCATGATGAATTCCCCACATCATCCAAAACAGAGCCCACTGTCTACAGCCTGCCCCCTGCAGCCCACGGAAAGGTTTTTTTATTATGTTTTTGGGGCAATTTAAAAATCTTTCTTAATATTTTTCGTATTTTCTGTGTTTCTTCTTGCAAATTTAAATTAATTGAGCATAAAATAATGGTTATTTCAGTATTAAAAAGAATTCTACATATTTAAGTCGCCTTGTTTACTTTGAAAAAAAAATGAGAGGAGGAAAAAAAGGAAAAAAAAAATGCGCCAATAAAATTGTAACCCGTCTCGTTTCCATATGAAATGATTTTGATGGATGATATTGCGCAACTTGGGAGCATGTGTTTTGAGATTTACTCCAGAAGAGCCGGGAAAAGGAAGTGGCAATAGCTGAATGAGTGACGTCTGACGGTAGATGAGTTGAGTCCAGTCGAGTTGAGTTTAGCCGAGTTGAGTTGAGTAGACTGCCTGGATCCGCTGAGATTAGAGTGTAAGACGCATGGTTGAATGAGCTGGAAACAAGCCTTGAAGCCGCACGGAGAAACCCTTTAAGATTCCCCATAAAAAAGACTTGGATTTTAAAGACACTTTTCGGTAAAGAAAAAGGAAATCAGAATGATTGAATAATAAATGCGTAATGCTTTAATTGAAGAAAAGTAACAGCTTAAAGTATATCAAAGCAAAAAGGAAGATAAAATAGGAAATTGAAAGGGTTGAGGCACAGAAAAATGTGAACGGATGAGAAATGTCTATGGCGAATATTATTTATATGAATAAAGAAAGATTAAAAATAATAAGTAGACACATTAGGCGAGAAAAGACTTTTTGTTTAAGTGATAATATTACGTATACGCAGCAAAAACCCATTGAATCTTGGAGCAATAAATTATCAGCCAAATCAACACGGATGTCAAGTTTTACACCGTTGGGTGCTAAAAAAAAAATAAAATCAATGTGTCATAAAAAAAGGCAGCCCGAAAACAACAACGGAATCTATAAGGAAATTGTTTGACTTGAGTATTTTCTTCTGCTTCTCACATTTTTCTCCATTTTCGTTTGTATTTTATGGCTTTTCAATGGGTTGTCACACAGTGTGCAATGGCGGCGCTTTACAGCTGGCAAATACATTTAAGTACTATGGAAACGGCACTTAAATCAGCGCCCAGGAATCAGTTCCTTTCGAGATTTCATACAATTATGCGCGTTAGTCGGCGAAAAACTAATTTCTGCAATTTTCTGTAAACAATGCAATTTGCCGAGTGTGTAAGCAAAAATAACAATAAACTAACAATAAACAGCCAGGTAGACACAGAGACAGACCGACAGACAAATAGATGGATAGTCATCGAGTCTGGCAGTAAGTCGAAATGTCGCCGTAGGCAGCCGTAGCCAAAAGAGAAACATGCAAAACTTTTGTACAGAAAGGTTTGATCCTGCCTGCCTGCCATGTTGTTGCCATCTTCGCCATCGTTGCCGTGTAATTTAATTTCATATTCTATGGCCCTATTTTTTTTATGTTCTTCCACAGAGTACTATGATTTGGCATCGAGCATGTAACAAATTAAAAGAGGTCAACTGGCTCGCTACTAACTGACGAAACTTTAAGTGAATGAAAACCTAACTCGGCAGTTGAACCGGTGACAGGCTTTTTTATATAGTTGCCAAGTGTATTGAGATATTCGGCTTATCAAAATACTCTTTCTTTTTTTTTGGTTTTTCCCAGGTTTCTCTCTTTCTATTTCTACTTGTTATCTTGGCACATTTTGGCGTCGTCTAATGAATGACAGCAACAGCCGACGGCGTCAGATTCAGATCCAGAGACAGGCGCGTGGGACTAGAGGAGAGGAGAGGAGTGGGAAGAACGATCCAATAGCCAAGAGTCGCCGCATAACTGCCATAATGCTGATGATAATGTTGTTGATTTTAAAAGTTTCCCAGCTCTATGGCAAAAAGTGTAGCATAGTTATTTGGGTCGATTGTAGGTTAAAGCTGAATCGACAGCTTTTGGGTTAAAATAATGAGCATGTTTAACATTTGGGAAAATTCCTTGATAATGTGTAAAACAATCACAGCCAAAATTATTAATACAACGAGCGTTGTCTGTGCTCTATGGAGCTGTGGGGAAGAAGTTAGATAGAAATGTTCTGATTTTCACTTTGGAATCCGCAGCAAATGGAAGAGCATACTTTTTGGAGCACTATTGAAATAGAGCACTCTTTATATTTTAATATCTAGGCAATCCAAAGAAAAGGCTTCATTTTGATGTGTAATTGGGATCAGAATTAAAAGCTAGGTTAATTGAGCTGAAGTAGGAACGAATAATTAAATAAAATGCGGGCATTAAAACTGAAAATTAAATTAATTAATTAATTAAATGGCAGGGTATTTAGCATACTTGATACACTGTAATAAATTTGTAGAAAACAAATTTATGATACTCTTACTTGAAACTAAAAACTGAAGTCATTTTTATGGTTAAAGAAAACTATTAAAAGGGGGATAAATCTTACTTCATTTTGCTGCATCGATTAAGGATTTTAGTGGAAAATTTAAAGCCTAAAGAAATTTAAGTGGTAACTGAAGAAAATCACTAAAATGAGCCGCGTTATATGGCCATAAAGTTCAAGCTAAGTGGCACAAGAGCCAAGCAAAAGTGAATGTACTTAGAGTTGTTCCCCTTCTGTGTCTAACCTGCCACTTGGACTTACTGAACTTTATGTCAGCCACAGAAATATATTTTATCTGGTTCAAGCTGTCGCTGTCATAAATGACAGAATGAGAAAGTTAGTTGAGAAAGACAAAGGCATTGGAAAGAAATGGCAACAAACACTTAAAATAGAGCAAATAACAGCAAGTCTTATTAATTGTTCCACAAGGCACAATATACAGACAGATAAAGATATAACATGTGATATTGATGATAATAAAACCATAATGGCAATCCCACAAATGAACATCTCGAATCAGTCATTGACTCCGCCTCCACCGCCTCCTCTGTCTCTGGCTCTGTCTCTGAAGCCTGGACATGAGTGAGGCATATTTGGCAATGCTTTGATTCATGTTTTGAGTAGTTAATTAATAAGGAAGGAACAAAGTCTGAATACATTTTGAATACTTGACAGTCCAGCTGCGATTCATATAGGATAACCAGCCAATTCTGGCGGATGGAATATGGAAACTTCGAGTCCTTAATAGTAGATTTACGCTATAAGCTGAGCTATGATCAGCTGGAAAGTATTTATTTATTTAGGGTATTCTTTTAGGGACTGCGCCGCCCTAGAAAAGACTCGAGACTCGACTTACGCATTGACATGCTCTGCTGTGTCATGCGAGTACTTCAATCGCACTCAAGTCAAATAACTTTGCGCTAATTTAACCGAGAGATACGAAATATATGTATATATATACGGGATATATATATGACTGACTCGCAGTGTATTTTGATGAATTAAAAGTCAGCGGGGCAGAGCAAAAATTCTCCGAACAATTTGAAATAAATGCTGAAATGCAACTGAAACAATACAACAGCTACAACAACAACAACAAAATAAGTAAACAACGACAAACAAAAAAAACATAATTAAAAAGGGCAAGCCGGGCAAGGGAAATGGCATAGGAGTCCTGTCTAGAGGAGCGCGGGGAACAAAGAAAATATCGAAAAACTGAAAACATGTGAGGGGAAAATTGTGAAAATTGCGCCTTTGAGACATCGGGAATGGTTTTCACTTTAATCTATTTGGGATTAAGTAAGATTAAGTGTTTTAAGTGCGCATTTTAATCCGAGTTAGAAGGCGGGGAACTTAAAGAGCTTCGTTTGATTGATAGGTGTTCTCATAACTCACAGGATATTCTCTGCGGATAGGGCATTAAAGCCTGGCCTTTATAAGGAAGGGACTAGCTGCCTTAGGAAGAATCCGTCTGAATAAATATAATAGCTGGCTGGCTGGCTCTCTGTGTGAGAGGTTATGAATACACGGCATAAAGGCAAACAAAATACTTGAAACACCCCTCAGTCCGACAATGCCCCTATGTGTTAACCGCATTCGTTGCGGGGGAAGGGATTGCCTTTCAGATAAGACATAAAGCCGACAATGACCTAAATTCCTTGGTAATAACTTTCTGCTAAGTTAGAAAATAGAACAGAAAATAATTGGTTCTTACAGCTTTTTCCTTAGACTAAGAATTAAAAAAATGAATATAAGAATATAAAATGTTTAAATATTTTTAAAAAATATCAGAATTTGTTAGGCAAAAGTATTTTTGTCAGTGTGCTGCATCCACCATTGGCAATATTTACTTGTACTCTCAGAAAGTGAATGAGGCCTGAACGCCGCGGGGCTGCATTCAGTTGTAACCTTTGCCTCACGTTGGTCGCCAAAAACTTATTTAGCAAACCAGCGTAGTATTAACAAAAAATTGATGCAGTCAAAATAACTAAATGTAGATGCCCTCGTGTAGGGGTCAGACACTTATGTAATCGGGCCCCCCGTATTTATTTATTTATTTATTTATTTATTTATTAATAAATCGACTAATTGCAGTCGATTAAAGGATTACAAAAGAATTAATATAATTATTATATAAATTAAATTAAAATTTAGAAATTAATTAAATTAAAATTTACAAGTAAGATTAAAATTGAATTCTGGGGTATTAAAATCAATCAATTTTTATGGTCCAACATTTGTTGCACAGGATTGGGGAAAACCCAGGCAAAAACCCAATCAGACCAGGAAAAAAGGCGAAAAAGAAATATAAAGATTGTTGAAAATAGAATGAAAAAGAACATAATAGACAAAAGGATAGAAAGAAAGAGAGTAATAAAGTAAGATAACACATCACATGGACATACATAATAAACAATGTGACCGTGTGCCTCAATTTGATGGAACCGAGGATCCATAGTAGATGGAGCAGATGCGTCAATGTATCGCGCTTCAAGCCAAGCCATTGCTGTGGCGAAAATAATTAATAATTATAATGCAGATATCCGACATAGAACTACATCCATTTCTACATTAAAAAATATCAAAAATCAATCGAGTATTGAATAATCAGAATCTCGAGATTTTGAGCGGATTCTCGGTAGGTATCCGGACTTTTTAGTGATGTATTAAATTATAATAAAGAAAGAGAAAAACAGAGAGAAAAGAGGACAATTCAGGAAAACACCAACCAAAAAAGAAGCAGTGTTGCCAAGGCAGCAACCACGTCAACCAATCAATGATTGGGGTTTTCCCGAAGATAGAATAGAAGAGCAGATTTTAGGTGTAGAGAGAGAGTTCTAAAGAGATAACGTGATAAGATTCGTTATAATTGGAGCACAGCACACGGAATCGATTGTGCAACGCATAGTCAGTTGTGCAATTAGATAAAAATAAGGGATAATAATTTCTTGTTAGTCTACGTGGAACATGAAAGTTAAGACGACATAATAGAAAAGGAGAGCTAATGTCACCGATAATTAATTTATGAAGAAAAATAATACCAAGGATAGTTCTACGGTTAGTTAATGAAGGGAGATCAATGAGTAAGAGCCTATCAGAGTACGGTGGAAGACGGCGATCGGGATCCCAGTTTAGGCCACGAAGGGCAAAGAGGAGGAATTGCTTCTGAATGGATTCAATACGAACTTGATGGATTCCATATTGAGGACTCGAAACACATGAACAATATTCTAGTATGAGGCGAACTAGAGAAGTATAAAGGATTTCGGTAACAAAGGGATCATTAAACTCCTTGGACCAACGTTTAATGAATCCAAGAACACCCTTGGCTTTGTTAGTTATAGAGGAGATATGCAGACTGAAACTAAGTTTGGCATCAAAAAGTACACCAAGGTCTTCCACAGTCGTTATACGTTGCAAGGGTACATCGTCAAGCGTATACGTGACTAAGTGTAGAGTAATTCGACTAAAAGTCATAAACAACAATTTAGAAATATTTAAATGCAACTTATTAGCCTGACACCAAAGATGCATGGAGTTACAGTCATCTTGCAGACAAATATATTTAGAAGGATCGTTGTAAGAAAGAATAAGTTTCACATCATCAGCATACATAAGGATGCGTGAGTGGGACAAAATAGAAGGCAGGTCATTAATAAATAATGTGAAAAATAATGGACCAAGATGACTACCTTGCGGCACACCCGAAGTAACAAATACGGGTTTAGAAATTTCGGATCTCAACAGAACTCTTTGGGTTCTGTTTTTTAAATAAGAGGAAATCCAAGTCAGAAGTGTGGGGGGGAATCCAATTCGATCTAGCTTGAAGATTAAAAGATCATGATTTACAGAGTCAAATGCTTTACTGAAATCAGTATAAATGACATCTGTTTGCATTCTACTTAGGAATGCATCATTCACCAATGATGTGAATTCAAGCAGATTAGTCGGGGTAGACCGACTCTTAATAAAGCCATGTTGAAAAGGGGAAATTATCGACTTACAGAGGTGCTGCAAAGTTGATGTTACAATTTTTCGAATAATTTTGGGATTGCAGACAACTTTGCAATTACTCTGTAATTCGATATATCGGATTTAGCTCCCTTTTTGTGAATTGGGATAATATATGATTCTTTTCATTGCTGTAACTAGATCGTTATCAGTAATGATAGGAGAAAATAAAGAGTTAGAGGAAGAAATAGGATAAGGATAAGGGTAAGCGATATTGTTAATGGAAGAAGTGTAAGTAGATTGAAAGAAATTTGCAAAAAGGTTAGCACTAGTAAAGTCGTCCTTGGATCCCTCATTCTTCAGAAAAAATGTAGGAGGCATAGACGAGCTGTTACGCTTAGAATTTACAAATTTATAAAACAGTTTAGGATCCCGCTCAAACTGATTCCTGCAGCGCATAAGATACTCATTATAGCATTGAGAATTAAGGAGAAGGAAGTTAGATTTAGCAATAGAATATTTAGAAAAATCAATATTAGATCCAGAGAGTTTAAATTTTTTAAATAGCTTAGTTTTAATATTTTTTAAATTTGAAAGTCGACGTGTAAACCAGGGAGGCTTGGATGAAACAGGCAATACAACACTACTTGGAATGCAGATATCAAGAAGTGAGTTAATAGTGTCATAGAAGTGGGTTAGAGCAAAATTTAAATCAACCGAATTGTATAGAGTAGACCAATCAGCTGAGGAAAGAAGTTGATTAAGCAAGGAAAAATTTCCCTTGCGAAAACAACGGCGGGTTTTACTAATAGGTTTAGATATTGGTTTAGTCGACGTGGCAATTGATAGAGAAACTTCTACGGTAGGATGAAAGTAGTCTTCAGGAAATACTAAAGGACAAGATCTTGACACACTGGTAGAAGTGCAATCGTTGACAAAAATAAGATCAAGCATTCTGTCTAGATTATTAGGAATCGAGTTTATTTGAAAAAACGAAAGGTCATACAAGAATCTAAAAAGTCATGTTGTACAGATGGCACAAGATAATTAGATTTCCTAAAGAGAGACCACTGGATATTAGGCAAATTGAAATCGCCTAAAACGACAAACATGTCTTTATCACGTACTAGTGTATATATTTAATACGGCTTAAATGCTGCATATAAATAGAAATATCAGAACACGGAGGGATATAAGAGCACGTTATGAAAATGGAACATGATGGAAACGATACCGTTAAGGCAACTATTTCCACATCAAGACGGGAAACGGATAAAGTAATTGACTTGGAGCGAAGGGAAGAATTAACTGCAATGAGTACCCCACCACCACGACGAGTTATTCTATCTTTTCTGTAGGATGTAAAGGCTGTAGAAAAAATTTCAGAATTTGAAATTGAGGAATTAAGCCATATCTTAGAAAAAGCCATAATTTGAGATTCGAAGGAAGAACTTTGTAAAAATACATTCTTAAGCTTCGACACTAGTCCTCCAACATTCTGATAACTTATATATAGTAAATCAGAAGATCGATCTAGGGTTTTGGAGCATTATTACTAATGGTTGCTTGCGAAAGAGAGCCACTAGCTTGAAGACTGACAGGCATTGTCGATTGCGTTTTTTTATAATGAACTCATGAACAATTATTTGTGGAGGCCAGAAATTTGGATCACAAATAAGTGAGAATGTGTCTGATGGAACGTTAATTTTGAAGGAGGCTATATTCCTAGGTTCAGAGAAATTAAATTTAGATACTGATACATTGCTTGAAGATTTGCTGGCAATATAGGCAGCAATAGCTTCACATGTAGTATCAGCTGAAAGTCTAGATACGAAAATTTGCTTACGCGGTGCAACAACAGTAAGCAAAGGAGTCGGGGCAGGGTCAGAACCCTGAACAGTTACCGAAGGGAGTCAGACACTCAGATAACATTCACGCAAACAAGATTATTGCTCAAAGATTATACATCTTTGATTGTTAATACCGGGGGTCGACAGTCGACAGTCACAGCGGGGGTCCGGACCCTTTAATTCCCTAGCTCTTTCGGGGTGGGGTGGGTTTGCTGTGTCCTGTAGAACTCTTAGTACATAAAGTTTTATTTTTATAGACTCCCTACTGAGACTAACATGGAAGCTAAACTTCCTAACAACGAAAATCTCAAACGATCCAAAAATTGGAACAAACGCAAAATTATTAAAAATTCGATAATCAAATTGAGGGCTGATTAATATAGCCAGACTGTCAAAAATGAATTTGGAGAATCTTAGCTAGAATTCGATCCTCGCGGTCTTTACCCACCCAACCATGAATCTCATATGCGATTATTTTTATAGAGATTCCCTAAATCTTTATATTATTATGTACCCATGTCAACATGAAAAAACTTTTACTTCATCATCTCAAACTAATAACAATATTTATTTAATCATAAATGACATTAATATATACTCCATTGCGTTATTTAATGTAATCTTTCTAACTTTAAATTTAATAGATTTTTGTTTTTGTGTTGTTTTTTTTTCTAGTTACAGGAAATTTATACTTTATAATTAACATTTTAATTATTTGTATTTTTTTTTTTTTTAATCTACCACCATTATTTATAATATATCAAGTATATCAAAAGATCAATATTTCCTTATAACAAATTTTAATTCAACAAATTCAATTAATTTTTTTTTCTTTCCATAAAAAAAAAATTGATTAATTAAAATTAAATAAAAAATAAAAAAATTACGTCAATAATTTGAAAAAATTTAAGAAATAAAATTCCTATTTAACTAATAACATACTGAGGTGGATTTATTTTTATGGCAGGGTGTAAGCAAAACATGCAAAAACTAACCTATCATATTCTATACTCTATATTTTTTTTAGTTTGCAAGGAACAATTTTTTTCAATAAATAAAAATTTAATAATATTTTTTTTTTTTCATTGTAAAAAGAATAAGAAAAATAAAAACGGGTGACTTACATACATTTATCAGAAGAGCAATTGATGAAAGGCCTTCCAACGGTGTACTAGATCATGCTGTTTGTTTTGTTTCATGTTGACATTTATATTTTTTCTTGTTGTGTTGTTGTTTTTTTTTTTTGTTTTTTTTAAAATTAATTTTTTTATCATGTGGGATATGGGAAAGGTTTGGGGTTATGCATTTTTATCTATTTTTTTTCTATATATATGTATATTTTGTTGTTCAATTTAATTTAAATCATACTAATTTTAACTCAGAAAATTTTAAAAATATAACTATCTAAACAGATACAGATCTATTATATATAAATATAATATAATTATATATAATCTTTTTAACAGTGTTCCATTTCTTTAATTTTTTGTTTTTTTTTATTTTTCTTATCTATTTTTTTTTTTCACAAATATTAGCTGTCTTTTCCCACTATGCACACCTGTTTCTGTTTTTTTTTTTTTATTAATTATTTTTTTCCCACATTATTCTTGCACATGGTACCACTATACACACATGTTTCTGTAATTTTTCTTTTACCTAATTTTTTTCCCTATTTTAAGTACCACTGTACACACATGTTCCTAATTTTGATTCTTGTTTTTCGTTTTTTCTTCTTTTATTTTTTTGTTGTTATTTTATTTAATTGCTGGGGCTCCAGGTGAAGCTGCAGTACAATATGTATAGGGACGAATTATTTGGGCGGCACTATACGCCGATGTGCGGCGGCAGAGACAGTCTTGGCCAACAGCACAATTACTCCATGTGGGGATCTACGGTGGTGGCCTTAAAAATGGACCTGCCCCCAAAATTAGATTTAAGGCAAACTTTTGCCGTCTCTAACTGGAGGGTGGTTAGGTTACAATACCCTATATAGAAATTTTCTATAAGTATAAAAATTAGATTTTTTTTTGTTTTTCGGGAAATATATTCCCCATATACCTTTTTGTTTGTCTTTCCCCATATACCTTTGTCTTTCCTAAGATCAGCCTTGAGCTGGATCCATCCACACTAGATCTGGCATCCGCGTTGCACGTGGGCGCAAAATAATATTTATTTTTATATTATTTTAAAATAATTAAAATAATTTGGATTGTTTTTTTTTTATTTTTGCAGTAATATTAATAATATTATTAATATTTTAACACACTTTTACTATTTTTAAGTAATTTTAGTATTTAACTTGGTGACAGACCGTCAGCCCACGGGTGCAGCAGCTCCGCCGTCTTTTGCAATGTGTAATGGAAAAGAACTTTTCAGTAGATTTACAAGCTTATATATCACAAAAGTTTTTTTTCTAACACATGCGCAATTATAGCGGCGATTTGTCGCATGCGTATGCATCGCTTTGCTCTCGATATTCAGCTAAACTGCAGCTTGCGCAAGCTCGCTCATAAGCTTTATGCGTGAACGCAGCTTTATGACATTGCGTTGTCGATCTCTTTTCTGCATTAAACTTAGAATAAAGCAATTACCGCGTAAGCTCGCTCTATGAGCTTAATGCGTTAACGCACTATTTTGTCGCAAACGGCTTGCGCTGTAAATACCTATGTATTTCTTATGTATGATTCTGCAACCATTACACAGTCTAAGGGAAGCTTATTTTAGAAAACAAACAAATACTATTAAAGGGAGGGTAGCAAAATGCTTAGCAAGTGGAAATGCCATGTATTATATAAGAGATCTTAACCTTTATTTAATGTCCTGGGCATCAAAGGCTAGTTTAATTACATTAGCAAAACTGGTGGGCTTTTCAAGTGCAAAAATATCTGAATATGCAATTTCTTGCCTCATAGAAAATAACTCTATTATAAGAAAGTATCTTGAGCCAATTGTTCGTAATAGTTCTTCCTTCTTCTGGCAAGTCCGTTGAGTTCTTTTAGTTGCATTTTACTTCGTCAGCGACTGCATAGCTCTCATTAGCGCAGGAGAAAAAAACAGGAAAAAAGGATTGGGAAATGGAATACTTGCCCTGAGAATTAAGCCCTCATCAAAGTTTGACTTTTTCTCCTTTGGCTTGGCAACCAATAAATCCGATGAAAATAAGTTGGAGTAAGAGTGCTCGACTAGCAGATACTCTGTAGTGAAAACTTAAGTCGCTTATACTTTGACTTTTTCTTTGTTGGTTGGGCAACCAATAAGTGCGATTAAAATAAGTACGAGAGTAAGAGTGTTGAAAAAATGCATAAATTTGGTAAACTTGGTATACTCTTGCCGCCAATTTCTGAAGGGGTATAGAAAGTATTAAAAAAAACTGACACTTTTTTACTATTCAAAAGAAGGGCAAACGCCATAATTACAGTTTACTGGCTGTGCTCAGTTCAGTTAAATGAGCTGCCACTGCATGCCACGCCTACAATACGAACGGCTGGACCTACACTTAAAACTTTTTGCCAGAATGCGTTACTAATTATTTGTAATTTGCTCTTTGATTTTTCAACTCTTCCGCTATGCAAAAAAATAGTTTACTTTTAAAGCGCTGATTAAGCGCATTTAAAAATATGCTTTACATTAATTGAAATTATTTCAGGGGTTGTGGTTAAATATGCAGCTATTTCAAAAAGCCAGCCATAAAGCTAATTAGCTCAACACTAGTCAGGGCGATTAATCTAATTGTCTGGTAGAGAATGCATTTTGCGTGATTGTCGCTTGGCTTTGCAGCTGTCGTCGCCGCAGAGTAACAAAATACGTGAATATCCTTGAACACGGGAGAACAGGGACAAGAGAATGCTAAAAAAGAATGCTAACCAAATGGGATTAAAACTTATTTAGCTCTTTGCAGGGTGTATATTCTGTATGCCATAAGTTCTCGCGTATCTGCCTCGATACTCGTATACAATTCGTACGCAAATAAACTGAGCGCTATTGCACAGCTGCCTGTTTGCATTTTTGCTTTATGGAGAAGGTTTATCTACAATTTGGTTTAAGGTATTCCACTCGCTGTGTTCTCGACAGGACTGGGGAACAGGACCTGTACCTGGACCAGCAGCAGGACAATGCCACCCAAGCCACAGCCAGAGAATGCTAAATATAAAAGATAAATGTGATAAATGCGCGCAAGTGTGGAAATAGCGGTATAAGCTGACCACAAGCTCCTTCCCGCTCCTTTTCGCTCTACATTTTAAGTGTATACCTCTTTTTTTCGCTCTGTGTATGTGTTAGCATAACATGGTTAATATGAAGCTTTATTGTTGTGGTATCCATTTATGCAGAACTGTGCAAACTTGCGCATTTTAAATACAAAACAGATACAACTTTTTCATTGTTTGCATAAATTATGCGATCAGGAAGAGCAGCATTTTCAATGAAAAATATTCTTCTTAAAAAAAACTACTCTGGAAAGAATATTCTATTTGCGATTAAATTTTGGGCAGAGCGAAGCAGCGTGGAGAACAAAAGCTTTGCCATATTTCGTGCACTTGGAGCAGCTGCTTTGTCTGAGATGTGTATTAAATTTGGCGGCTACCATGGGGCAGACCCATGGCAGCAACCCTATTAAGGAATTTATATGAGTTTCATCAAATCCGACAACAAAATCAACGCCAGAAACACTACACTAAACATCAGGAGAGGACGACAAGAGGCGATAAGCGCACTTCACAATGTTGCACAACACAGTCGCCAAAACACGCAGATAAATATATTTATTTATATTATTTGCAGCTACTTACTTGCATGTGTGTGTGTGTGTGGGACACTGCGCCCCAGATACATACATATTCGGAAAATGTCATTTAGCCAAAGTTGTTGCTGCTTTTCGACATCGTCCAACATCAACGTCAACGCGAACGATGCAAGCGGTAATTATGGAAATTGAAAACTTAGCAAAAATTTAAAAATGGGCATTTTTAATTAAATAGAACGCAGCACACAGAACAGAGAACAGAGAACAGATACAGAAACAGTAGATAACGTGCAGTCACACGCGTTGTTAAAGCATTGCGGTGGCTGCCCTCAAGCACACACCGCCCCAACCCGCCCCGCATCAACCTCTTGAAAGGCGGTGTCTCCTTTTGCCCTGGCTTTGTGCTGGCAAGAAAAGTTGGGCCAGATGCAGGCAGATGCCTCGGCGCCAACCGCGTGTGATGCAAAACCGAATGTTTGCTGTATTATTACAATTTTTATACTCTCTTATGCCCATTAAAAATGTGCTTAAATGAAAGGGTATATCAACTGTAGAAGGCGGCATTTAGGGTAATTCCAAGCGATTGTTTCTCATCTAAAATCAATTGATTGTAGAAATAAATTTATATATAATTTTGATCCTGCTGCGCATCAAATGGTTCTGAATTTCAATTCATAATTCAGATAAAATTTATATATCCTTTTCAGTATAAAAATTACCTTTATTTAATAAACAATGGTTTATTTGTTCTGTTTACAAAGTATTTCTTAGTCGTGCAGTCTCCTTTCGAACATTTTTAATTTTTTTTCGCCATTTTTTGTTGCAAATGGAGCCTTATTTGCCGACAACTCTGTGTTAGTTGGTAATTTGCATTTGTGCTCTGAATGAGGCTCATGCTGCGGCTAAGGTGGTACTCATCCACACACACACACCTTCACACGCACACACAGGAGGGAGGCAGAGAGAACTTTCACCAAGTGCAGACGTGTTTTCTGAGACGGTCCGTCCTTTCAGTTTTTAATTCGGTTTTTAATTCGCCTTTTAACCTGTGAATTGTTAAACCTTAGTGTGTGCCTATTCTTAGTGTTGCTACATACCCCAGGCTGCCGGGCGGTCGTGTGTTGCCGCGTTTACAATTGTGATATTGTATCCCAATTCTGTCGAGGGGAGGAGAGCGCTGTATAAGACTCGTCTTCCTTCTCTTTCACCCAATTGGGAGCAGCAACAACGTTCCCGCCGCAGCAGAAAGTCGCGAAACTGACTAATTTCCAACCCCTCCGGTGCGGCGGTGCTCATAACGGGGCTCTGGTGACCGAGAAAGGGCGGTATAAACCCCAGCTGTCACAGGGAAATCTCTGGCCATCGTGGGTCTGCCCAGGCAGCATTCGTAAGATGGACGATGAACTGCAGGCTGTTCTGCGGCGCCCAGCGCTGCAGAGAACACCACCACCAGTGCAGATAAGCCAAGTTACAGTAGTAACTCAGCTTCGCTATCTCCGGTGGCTGTAGCGAAGGAGAGATAATGGGCGTGACCCTAGATGGCCTCTCGGCGTTACTGCAGCGCCAAAGGCACGTCAACACGTTGATGCGGAAGGAGTTCGCCTATCTGGTGAACCTACAAAAAGGTGGCCATGAATCTGCTACGCACAGATAAGGCAGATAAGGCAACGAAGGCATCCAAGGAAGCACAAACCTCGCCCGTGCTTAAATGGGCAGCAAGCGCATGAGCAGCGCAGGGGCTTAAAGCTGGATCTACACAGCGCCTAAAAAAACCAAGCTCCGAGCAGCGTAAGACCCCCACGAAGAGATCTAAGTGGCAAGTGCCCACCAAAAAAGTTGTGCCCGCCACAGCTAACTCATTGGAAAGTGAAAATCCGGGAAACGACGCACCCGGGAAGGCTCTTGGCTGGTCTAGAGTTAAGAGACGACAGCAGCCACACAAACGTTTCCGTGCGGATGCGATAACTGTGTCAGGACTGGACGGATATAGCTATTCGGATATCCTGCGAGTGGTCAAGAGTGACCCTACGCTTATGCACCTAAGTGGGAAGGCCTTGGGCGGTCATGCGGTGGTTAAAACACTGCAGGAGATGTCCCAGGTTAAAATCCGGGATCTGGATCAACCGGCGACCAAGGAGGAGGTCATACTGGCAGTTGGCGCTGCCATTGCAGCTGTCCACAGAAGCGATCAAATCGCTCCGTGCTATGAAGGACGGGTCTCAAATAGCCACCATAAGCCTGGCAGCAGCAAGCGCAATGAAGTTGCTAGAGAGCACCCAGCTGCGCATTGGTTGGGTGATGTGCCGTGTCCGGCAAGTCGTCCAACCAAAACGCTGCTTCAGGTGCTTGGAATATGGGCATATTGCCCTAAGATGCAACAGGAACAGCCCTAAGATGCAACAGCCAGGAAGATCTCAGAGGGGCATGCTTCAAGTGCGTAGTAAAAGGCGACGAGGCAAAAGAGAGTACCAAGCCCCGAAATGTATACTCTGCGAGCGCAGTGGAACAAAGTCCTCGGACCATGCTACAGGTAGCTTTAGGTGTCCGGCGTACCGCGAGGCCCTCAACAAAATGAAATGTTAAGATTACTCCAAATTAACCTTAATCATTGCATTGCCGCCCAAGCGCTTGTCGCACAAACCTGCAGAGAGCAACACATTGATGTGGCAATCATCAGCGAGCCACACCATTGTAAAGCTGGTTGTGCCAGGTCTTGGGTAGCTGATACAAGTGGGAAATCCGCGTTGTGGCTATGCGGCAGCCGATCCCTGATGTTATTAAAAGACGTCAAGCCTTTCAACGGATTCTTTAGAGCAAAATTGGGAGATACGTGGCTTGCTTTAAAAGAGTATTCCCGCATCCTCTACGAACTGGCAGACGATGTTAGAGGGCGCTCTAGAGTCGTGGTGGCGGGGGATTTCAACGCGTCTGCCGAAGAATGGGGCAGTCTGGTGACAAATAGCAAAGGCCGCATACTGCTTGAGACCTTTGCTCCCCTGGACTTAGCGCTGCTGAACACTGGTACTGCTCACACCTTACATTTGTAAGCTCTTCGCTCTTCAGCAGCGCCCAATGGCAGATTAGCGACAAATACACCGCAAGTGATCATGTCGCTATTCCACCATTGGAAGCCCCATAGCATCAAGGAATGCTTGGATTCTTCAGCAAAATGCGTAGCGGCCAGAAACTTTTAATGGCCAAGAGTTCTCCACGTCGCTTCAATCGCTCAACACAGATGACAGCGCTGAAACACGAGCAACCCAGCTAATGGCGCAACTCACTTCAGCCTGCAATCGAAGCATGGAAAACGGTAACCATATTCCAGAACCACACGCCAACGTATTGGTGGAGCGATGACATCGCCAATGCCCGAAAAGCCTGTCGCCAGGCCAGAAGGCGCTATCAGCGGGCAAGGGGTAGACCCGATTTCCGCGAACGGAAAGGCGCATACAAAACGGCACGAAAAAGGCTAAAGCTAGCGATCCGCAAAAGGAAAAGAGACTGCTTTCTCTGCGCATCGGCCGAATACGACCCGTGGGGCAAGGCATACAAAATAGTGGTTAAAAGGCTCTACAGCGGCAAGCAAGCATCACCAACGGACGTCGGTGAACTGAAGCTAATAGTTGAGACACTATTTCCCACCAACCATCGGCACACAACAATGCAATAGTACCCCTCGCTATGGTGGAGTCTCCTATATGCGACTTAGTAACGACGAGCGAGGTGCTTGCGATAGCCAGAAGCCTGAATGCCTCTAAAGCTCCCGGCCCCGATGGCATACCGAATTGGTCTGTAAAGGTGGCGCTGTCTTTGCATCCAGACTCCTTTTCCGATGTTTTTAATGCGTGCCTGCAGGAGAGATTCTTCCACAAAATATGGAAAACCCAGCCCCTGGTACTTTTACCTAAGCAGGGAAAACACTTGAAGATGCCTCTTCCTACAGGCCCATCTGCCTGTTGGACACCAGAGGGAAAGTACTGGAAAAGGTAATAAGAACCAGGCTGGAGGCCATCGATAGAGCTGGAGGGTTATCCCCCAACCAATTCGGGTTCAGGAAAGCGAGCAAAGTCACCGGCATAGCATCAAAAGCTATACAAGGCACACGCTGGGACGGCGGCTCCAAGCAGTATTGCCTCATTGCAACTTTAGATATAAAGAATGCATTCCATACTGCAAGGTGGGATGCCATAATAAGCGCCTTAGCAGAATTTGGAGTTCCTGAGCAGCTCGTGGCATTAATCCGCAGCTATTTCAACGGTAGAACGCTGCAATATGCCACCGACGAAGGCCAACAGGTTTATCGAGTGTCCGCTGGGGTGCCGCAAGAGTCAGTACTGGGCCCGCTCCTTTGGAACATTATGTACAATGGAGTCTGACAGTACTGGAGGGCACTCACATAGTTGGCTTCGCCGATGATGTAGCCATCGTTATCGTCGCGAAGGAACTGAGATCTGCTGAGGTGGCATGCGACAGCTGTATCGCTCAGGTAAGCCAGTGGCTAGCTTCAGTTGGCAGCGTGTTAGCAGCGCACAAGACCGAGGCAGTCTTGGTGAGAAGCCGCAAGAAAGTGGAGACGGCGAGCATTCTGGTTGGCGAGTCCGTGTTTGCCTTTAAAAGGGCAATCAAATACCTTGGCATCATGCTGGACACTAGGTTGTCGTTCAGGAAGCACCTGGAATTTGCCAACCAAAAGCGGCTGTTTCAAACAGATCTCTCTCCAGGATATTGCTAAGCACTCTTTTCAGATCCGCACACAGCTGCTAACGAGCGTCGCCGAGGCCATCAAGTTGTATGCAGCGCCAATATGGAGCAGAGCGATGGCAGTTCCCAGCTACCGCCGTGGGATCTGCGCCACATATAGACTGAGTGCAATCCGAGTATGTTGCGCATTTAAAACAATCTCGGATGACGCGGCCTTGGTGCTAGCCGGAATGATCCCAATCGCCGAGCTAGTATTTGAGGCTGATCTGCTGAAGCGAGCTTCAATGGGGAATACCGATGCTACACGAATATCGCCGTCCGATACAAGGCGGCGCAGTATCGAACAGTGGCAGATACAGAGGGATCGCTCAACAAAATGGACGCACCAGCTGATTTGCAACTTGGAGAAACGGCTCGGAAGGAGGCATGGGCAGATAAATTTTTATCTGACCCAGATGCTGTCAGGTCACGGATGCTTTCGAAGCTACCTTAAACGCTTCGGACATGACACCTCCGATGAATGTCCTTCATGTGGACACCAAGTGGTAGACGAGGCTTACAACGTGATATTCCGCTGCAGACGCTTCGACCAACACAGGCTGACACTGGAGCGAATGTTGGTTGGTTCCATTACTATCAATAGCCTGGTGCCGAGCATGTTGCACTCGGCAGAAAAGTGGGAAGCGGTCAGCAACTTCGCAGCAGTCATGATGACGGAGCTGAGAAGAGCTGAGCGCAGCCGGAGGAGACTGACAGACTAGGATAGGTGAAGCAATATGTCCGCGAAGCATTGCCTCGCTGTCGTACCGCGGACGCTAAGCTTTACTCATCCTGTCTTAGAATTACAATTAGGTATAGTAAATTTGTAAATTGTAAATTTAAATTTAAATTTAAGCTTAAGAGAAATAAATAAGAATATAAAAAAAAAACACACACACATGTGGGAATGTGCCACATGATAAAACTGTGCTCTAAGGTCAAAAACTAAAAAACTGTGTTGAAAGAAAAAACTCTCCAGTGTCCAGCTAGTTTAATTACAGTAGCAAAACTGGTGGGCTTTTTCAAGTTGAGTTCTTTTAGTAGCATTTTACTTCGTCAGCGACTGCATAGCTCTCATTAGCGCAGGAGAAAAAAACAGGAAAAAAGGAGTGGGAAATGGAATACTTGCTCTGAGTATTAAGCCCTCATCAAAGTTTGACTTGTTCTCCTTTGGCTTGGCAACCAATAAATCCGATGAAAATAAGTTGGAGTAAGAGTGCTCGACTAGCAGATACTCTGTAGTGAAGACTTAAGTAGCTTATACTTTGACCTTTTCTTCGTTGGTTGGGCAACCAATAAGTGCGATTAAAATAAGTACGAGAGTAAGAGTGTTGAAAATATGCAGAAATTTGGTAAACTTGGAATACAGCGCATTTAAAAATATGCTTTACATTAATTGAAATTATATCAGGGGTTGTGGTTAATCGGTTTTTCCGATTTTTTTTGACGACTCCAAAGCAAGGCTTATTTGAGAAGCAAATAAAAGAATTCGGTAACGAAATATTTTATTTGGAAGGAGAAGGTGCCTATCAAGATAAAGATCGGTGGTTGTAAGCGCGGTGAGGAGCTCCAAAGACGTTCGTTAAGAATCGTCCTGGGAAGGACATCTTCAGCGAGCAGAAGCGCAATAAGCGCCGCAATTTGATGCCGGTTTACCGTGCTCTTGGTGCTGGCTGGGCATCATCTGCCTTTCGCCCTCAGCCCGTACCCTCTGCGCCGCGTGTTCCCGAGGTAAGTTATTGGCACCTCTTCGCGCCTTTGGCCGCCTTCAATGTAGCATTTCAATGCCACATACTTTTGCTGTTTGAAGGCTACGGAAAAAAGTGTGACAAACCCGACACCTGTACGGGTGAGAAAAAGCGCTCTGTGTCCAACCAGCAGAGAAAAAAGGACCAGAAGGAGGTGGTCACCGCCCTTCTGCAGGCCATCCCGAGGGTAAATTCTTCAAGAACTTGAGGAACATGTTCGCCCTGCACTCCTGCCAAAAACCACGCCAAGAACCTTAATGAATTCGTTAATATACTTACCTCTTTCTCGAACAGACTCTGCTTTGGAATTGTTAATTTGACCCACTCTTGCCGCTTGTGCAGTCCTCTGATGTCAAAAAATTAAATAGGATTTGGAGAGGCAATTACGTGCCAGTCTACAGCAGCCCCTCTCTAGCAATTCTTGGGTGTGCAACGCGGTTTGCGCAGGTCGACTTTTTTACCCTTAGCCTTGCAAGACTTGCTTCTTGCGCCTGCATAGCGGCTTGGGCTTCTTGCACTTCTTTTTGGCCTGTGCGCACTTACCGCGGGATGCTCGCTTATTCTTTGGGCAACGTGCGCTAAAATCCTCGAAGCACTCTGTGCAACATAGGATACTAGATCCGGATCCGGGTCCGGCCCCTGTTCCTGTGTAATCATCGTATATCATCATGGGAATCAATCCGGGATCGAGCAAACTCTTAAGCAAAATTTTATCAGCCAAACTGAAAAAGGGGAAGTAAGAGAATCTTCGCAGTCCATTGAGTCCATGGACTCGACGGTCTCGAGGTTCCAGTGGAATCCAAGTCCTTGGACGATGAAGAAAATAAATTATAAAATAAGAAAATGAATATTAAAAAGAACCAGTGAAAGAATTTACCTTTTAAAATTATTTGAATATATCAGTGTTCTTGCTTGTACGACTGTCGAACTGGAATGAAGAAATATATTTTTTCGAGTTCAGGAGCAGACGAACAGTAGACATGGCCTACTATTCAACTCTATGAAAACGATTCCATTCATATTATAGGCCACTCAGTGGATCGCTCTCCTCGGCTTGACGCTTGTAAATGAAAATGTCTCTAAGGCTTCCTCCTGTCTATTTTAACAGATTCTGCAACATATAAGAGCTTTAGCACTTGCTCCTCAGTGAATTCAGTGGTTGAGCTTTCATCAGTAACGTCTGAAGATTCTGAACTTGACTCTACCTGATTCGAGTCAGCCTTGTCCCCTCCCTTGTCTTCTTGAATATGGATCGTAACACCCTTGATTGGGTCCATTTTAAATTTGGAGTTACTGAACACATCCCTAGACTGGGTATGGATCCCGCTAGCCTACAAAAAAAAATGTATATTTCTACTCTAAAGAATTTTTCCGCTGCCTATTTGGAAGCTTAAGCTTGATCTTAGGCTGATGCATATATGAAGGTTACTTAAGATATTATTTACAAATTACTTACAATTATTTGACATATTTATATTTATCCTTTTAATCTCTTGGAGAGCATTTGTAAAGCATCGTAGCATTGCCGCAACATCTCCATAGCATCACCATAGCATGCCTCTGCATAAGCGTCCTTGTGGTAAAGTTAATATTGGTAAAACAAATGATAAATTTTCGATGGATTCGCGACGTAGGGGTTCAAAAATGGGCAATATTTCTGGAATAACTAAAACTAAACAAAATTCAAACAAATAAATAATTTTTATCTAAGATAAGACTTATGCTATATTTTATAGCCGCTACTCTAGATTGAATATGTTGAATTTTAAGTAAGTCTGGAAAAAAATGTATTGTTTGTTGTTTTGTTAGTTCATAGCCATAACTGGCATTGAACGCATTCACCTCTTGTTTAGCGCATTATATTGACGTGCGTGCCTTATCTATAAAATATATATATAAGCTACTAATTTTATTATTAAATATTTTTAATTTGTCTTGAAAAAGTTATACGTAGTATTCTTAATTATTTCGTAAAAATTAGTTAAAGAAACCACTACTAGATGCTGTTTAGCTTAAATGGGGCATTTTCTTTAGTTTTGCCTATAAATTACAATTTCAGTGAAGCTCGTTGAGCTTGGGGAAATAGTTTTAATACTACACAATAATCAGACCAAATATTATTATTTTCAGGAACAATAGCAAAATTAGTAAGCGGAAGGAGGGTATTGCCGCAATATCATCACGAAATGTCTAAATGAGGCACCTCTAACCTCAGTATGTATAAATTTTTATTCTTGATCAGGACGATGAGAAAGAAATTATAAAATTAAGTACAACTAAAAACTACTTTGTTCAAAGTTTACCCGGCAGTTAGGGTAATTTTCCATGATACGTCCGTCTATACATTTCATGCCTTGCCAGTTGCTCCAAATGCAACTTTTTCCAGTTTTCCCATTTTCGTCCCGTAAGCCAAGTAACTGATGCCATGAGTCCTCTGAGTCCTGAATCGGAGCGCAGTGCCATTGGCTGTTAACCGCAACAGATGTACTTGCTCCAATGACGTGTGTGTATGTGTGTGAGTGTGTTGCCATTCCGAGCCATGGGCTGCATTTATCCCTGTCACCTTTTAGTTTGACAAGGCTTTTGCACAGTGTATCGCATATTAGACAAGGAGCAGTCAAAATTACAATCAAAAAAACCTTCAACTTTTTCAGCGGCTATTTATCCCAATGGAATGTCATTATAGGAAATATACCCAACTTTTCTTGGAACCTTGGAAGCGCAGAGTATTCTTAGCTGGCTATCTTGAAACACATTTCAGTCAAAGATTTTCGGTATTTTTTCTTTCTTTTTGTTCTGATTTCTTCCTGTTTTTCCTACGTCAAACCTTAAAAGCTCCTTTGGCTTAATTTAGTCTTGGCCTGATTGCTTTTTGTCTCACTTTTCGTCATAATAAAAATGACAGAATTTTAATAGTAAATAGTATTATTAATCAACAATCAAACAAATGATTTTGTGGCATTAAAAAATATTTTTTTTTCTTTTAAGCACAAAGAATTTGAGTATTCCAGTTGCACTGTGCTTTCCTTGATGGGAAGTGCATTTATCTCGGATGCACGGAAGCGGGCTTACGCCCTAAGCGAATGTCTTTTGAATGACCTTTCAGCTGAGTTCAGTTGATTTCAGTTGAGCTGAGCTGAGCTGATCTGAGCTGAGTTGAGTTGAGTTGAGTTGAGTTCAGTTACAAATTACTGCTTAATTCAGCCTGAGCCTGAGTTGCAAATTAGCTGCCTAATTGTTTGCCAAAGCCGCAACTTTGGGTCGGCAAAGCTTGCATTTCGCAGGGTTTCCAATGACAGCTGAATAATAAGCGCTCCATAAGCAATTAAAGCGCCTACTGGGCTTATATATATACACACACACATTATCTTATATATATATATATATATATATAAATATATATAAAAATATATATATATCTGTACAGACACCCCAACAAATTGAGTCAATAATTTGACTCTGCCACATTCTGCGGTCTTGCATAATAAATAAACGCCATGAAATACGCGACTTAACAATGCAATGCACATCACAAAGAAAAAGGACTCTTTGTCTCTCAGTGTATATGCATGTAGAGAATGAGTGTGTATGCGCCATATGACACCACTTGACTCATTAAGTACGCACTGGCATTTTTATTTTCATTGCTCACTTTTACACAATTTATTATTACAATGCGAACCAGTTGAAATACAAATTGCCTTTTTTTGCAGATATTCAGATACTCAGAGTTATTGACAGAGACACACACACATATGGAATTGTGGTGAACGGGACAAGCCGCAAATAAAACGTGTGCCTTGTCCTCAGCTGCTGCTTATTTGCAGAGTTGCCTTAGCTTCATCTGTTGCCGCTGGCCTTCAATTCAATTGGTAATTGGATCAAAAGGGTATCACAATTTTAGCATTCAGCTTGATCAGCTTGCAATAAGAAAAAAAAAATTAGCTGCCTCATAAAATGGCTCAAAAGTCAAACTTTTCTTTCCAAAATAACAGCTTAATTTGAACACAAAACAATATAGCTATAACGTCCTTAGAGTTTCAGTTGTCTGGTGGAAAAAAAAAAAACAATTTGTAAAGAAGATTCAGTTCAGGAATAAATTCTGGATAATTTTCAAGTCAACTTGGGGTAGAAATAGAAACAGGCTAAGATCAACCTTCAAGATAAGAATTCAAAAAGGGATAGCTATTTTTATTAGTAGATTTCTCTGTGTTGTTTTCTTCCGATTTCAAAGAGAAATATATATACTTATAAAGGATATTCCATTATGTGCAAGCATGCGTACACTGCCAGACTCTTGGGACCTTAAATTACATACAGAAATGTATATATATAAATATATATATATAAACATGTATATACATAAATATACATAAGTTGGAGAATGGGAGGAAAAGCTACTGCTGCTTCTGCTGCTGTTTTTATGCCTGCAGGCAAATGAATTGAATGTGTAGATAATTGTACTTCTGAGAACCCAAAATGAGACGTCAGCGACAACAACTTGAACAACAAACTAACCAAGTAATGCAAATGTCCGAGCATAACAACATCAAGCAACTGCAGCACCAGCAGCAGCAACAAAGTGTAGCAACTTTGCTGCCACTATTAGCTGTGCCATGGCTTATTAAGAGCAAAGAGAGTGACAGTTGTCAATTAGCCGCTTGTTTGGGGCGTTTTTAATAGTCGTTTTAATGGCCCAGTCGAGTCAGACTTTATTGTTGCAACCGCTTGCATAAGATTTTAACGCGCACTTAATACCACTTAAAAATATACATAAATCGCAGCTGGATTCCAAACTGTCCAGACTTGTCCACTTACATGGCTGCTTACAATGCTGATCAAGCATATGTAGATGACCATGTTTCCCATATCCAAACCCACGCCCTAGCCCTGCCCTTTCCTCCTTCCCGCCAGTCGACAGCAGCAGCAGCGGTAAGGCCAACGTTGCAAGCGCAGCGAAAAATGCAGCAACTGTGACTGCGCCACGCATTTAAGTGCATTTAATTAATTATTGTTGATAAAATAATATTTTTGCAAATTATTGTGCATTCGTCAAGCGTACACCAGGCTCTTTTTTTTTCTGTATTTTATTTATGCATGTGTGAGTGAGCGTCCATAAATAACACAAGCGAACCTTTTGCATTCAGTTTCCTCACGTTTCTTGATGATGGCTCTGGCAAAAATAAGTCGCATACTTTTGCGCTGTCGTTATCAGCACGCTGCCAGCAGAGCCGAGCCAATTGCAAAGCAGAGCTGCGATATCTGGCAGCGCGACATTGCCTATGGATGCCAGGCCACATCGGCCATGGCAGATCAAATCCAATAACAATAATTTCTTCTGGTTCTCAGACAGACAGTCAGAGAGGAGGGCCATTGATAGCAGCGGGACAGAGATGGACGATAGGCGACTACATTTACATACCGGATGCACATAAGTATACAAGGCTTGACAGGATGTGCGGGCCGTGCACTCGCTTTTTTGCTTCCAACGCTATTTTAATGAACGAAGCATTTAGATTGAAGCATTTTAGATTGTTTCCACCCATTTGTATTGTTTTCACTCTCATGACTAACGAATTTAATGCAAATATTTATTATAAAATTTATCTAACATTGTTCGCAAATATCTCGAATTTTCTTTAATTTTAAAGTATTGGATTAAAACAGACTTAAGACTTGCAGTCAGCAGGTTTCCACTTTGTTTTCTTTCAGTTATAAAACCCAGAAAAAACCCAGGAGAGAGATTTCTATCAAAGTGAACAGTGGAGTTCTTTTTAGTGCTCTGTAATAAAATTTGATTTGTGTTATATTGAGCGATTTTTCTTTTAAATTTAACTTTGAAATAAACCTTATTGGTAAGCCAGTATCATATTGTAGCACACATAGTCATCAACTGTGCAATTTTTATCAAAAGCTTTAATCATTCTATTAATAATACCTTTACCTATCTTCCTTTTGTGCTGTTGTTCGTTTGCATGGGAAATGTCCAGTTCTAACTGGGCGAGATATTGACAAGTTGGAAAAAGACAATTCCAAAAAAGGCTGAGGAGGCCTGAAATGGTCTTGTCCGAGTTGCAATGACTTGCAATTGAAATTATCTAAAATGTATAAATCTGTGAGAGGTCAATTTCTTAACTGTATAAAATGTCCAAGCTTTTGTCAAGTGATTTTGACTCGAGCATTGAGATGTTTAGTGAGTTTAATTTCGAATCCCCACCTATCCGTCGGTTAGAGGATCAATTTTTAAATATTGCTTTTCCATCTTCCTCTGCTATGGCTATTCCCCCTTCATAAAACTTATCAACTCCTCGCCGATTAGAATTATCTCCGGATCCGTTTTTCTTCTTCACTGTCAGTCGGCCACTCTTCCTTTGAACACACCAATAATTCTTCAAATACCAATCTATTTGCAGTTCATGTTAAACCAACTTCTCCTAATCAAGCTCAGGTTTGTGCTCCAACTACAGCAGGAGTTGCAAGTTCAACCGTCCGTCCAGCTCCGGCTGCCATTGCAGCTCCACTTAAGTTGGTGTCTGGGATTTCATCTCCGGCAACTGCCTCAATTACATCCCATCCTGGTACAGCACCCATAACTGTACCTCCAGCTTCGGTAACTGTTCAGGGTTCTGATCCGGCCCCGACTCCTTTGCTTACTGTTGTTGCACCGCGTATTCAAATTTTTCTTTCTAGACTTTCAGCTGATACTGCATGTGAAACTATTGCTGTCTATATTGCCAGCAAATCTTCAAACAATGTATCAGTATCTAAATTTAATTTCTCTGAACCTAGGAATATAGCCTCCTTCAAAATTAACGTTCCATCAGACACATTCTCACTTATTTGTGATCCAAATTTCTGGCCTCCACAAATAATTGTTCATGAGTTCATTATAAAAAAACGCAATCGACAATGCCTGTCAGTCTTCAAGCTATTGGCTCTCTTTCGTAAGCAACCATTAGTAATAATCCTCCAAAACCCTAGATCGATCTTCTGATTTACTATATATAAGTTATCAGAATGTTAGAGGACTAGTGTCTAAGCTTAAGAAAGTATTTTTACAAAGTTCTTCCTTCGAATCTCAAATTATTGCTTTTTCTGAGACATGGCTTAATTCCTCAATTTCAAATTCTGAAATTTTTTCTACAGCCTTTACATCCTACAGAAAAGATAGAATAACTCGTCTTGGTGGTGGGGTACTCATTGCAGTTAATTCTTCCCTTCGCTCCAAGTCAATTACTTTATCCGTTTCCCGTCTTGATGTGGAAATAGTTGCCTTAACGGTATCGTTTCCATCATGTTCCATTTTCATAACGTGCTCTTATATCCCTCCGTGTTCTGATATTTCTATTTATATGCAGCATTTAAGCCGTATTAAATATATACACTAGTACGTGATAAAGACATGTTTGTCGTTTTAGGCGATTTCAATTTGCCTAATATCCAGTGGTCTCTCTTTAGGAAATCTAATTATCTTGTGCCATCTGTACAACATGACTTTTTAGATTCTTGTATGACCTTTCGTTTTTTCAAATAAACTCGATTCCTAATAATCTAGACAGAATGCTTGATCTTATTTTTGTCAACGATTGCACTTCTACCAGAGTGTCAAGATCTTGACCATTAGTATTTTCTGAAGACTCCTTTCATTCTACCGTAAAAATTTCTCTATCAATTGCCACGTCGACTAAACCAATATCTAAACCTATTAGTAAAACCCGCCGTTGTTTTCGCAAGGGAAATTTTTCCTTGCTTAATCAACTTCTTTCCTCAGCTGATTGGTCTACTCTATACAATTCGGTTGATATAAATTTAGCTCTAACCCACTTCTATGACACTATTAACTCACTTCTTGATATCTGTATTCCAAGTAGTGTTGTATTGCCTGTTTCATCCAAGCCTCCCTGGTTTACACGTCGACTTTCAAATTTAAAAAATATTAAAACTAAGGTATTTAAAAAATTTAAACTCTCTGGATCTAATATTGATTTTTCTAAATATTCTATTGCTAAATCTAACTTCCTTCTCCTTTACTCTCAATGCTATAATGAGTATCTTATGCGCTGCAGGAATCAGTTTGAGCGGGATCGTAAACTGTTTTATAAATTTGTAATTTCTAAGCGCAACAGCTCGTCTATGCCTCTTACATTTTTCCTGAAGAATGAGACCTTTATCTTTCACTTCTTCCATTAACAATATCGCTTACCCTTATCCTCTAAATCTTTATTTGATCCAATCATTACTGATAACGATTTAGTTTCAGCAATGAAAACTTTAAAATCTTCATATTCTCCTGTGCCTGACAATTTCCCAAGTTGCGTACTCAGAGAATGCTGGAGCTCTTTACATCTTCCCCTACTCAAATTTTTTAACTTAACTCTTGATTCCGCTGTTTTTCCATGTCTTTGGAAGGAATCATATATTATCCCAATTCACAAAAAGGGAGCTAAATCCGATATATCGAATTACAGAGGAATTGCAAAGTTGTCTGCAATCCGAAAATTATTCGAAAAAATTTTATCATCAACTTTGCAGCACCTCTCATGAAAACCTGGTGCTGGGTAACCAACGATCGGCACCCGATAATCCATCCAACCCAATTTTTTGTTGTTGGCATTTTAACTTCATACTCGGACCTCAAATCCGACCACAGGATTCGGAACAAAAGAGGTGAGAATTTTAGAAAAATTCTGAAAACCTTCCTTAAGGTGGGATTGGGGCACGAACGTTCGGCACACGAAAATCTTGCCAGTCTGCACGATTCGAAACAAACGTGGTCAGACCGTTAGAAAAATTCTTATCGAGTTAGATCCTAGAATTTTAATATCGACCATAGGATTCAGTACAATCGCGGTCAGAATGTAAGAAAAATTCTGAACACCTGCCTCCATATGATTCTAGGTAACGATCGTCGCCCAAAAACCTCTAATAATACGCTAATACGACTTTATTGGGGAATCGCTTCAACTTGTCTAGTTAGTAGAAGATCCTGGCATCTTAATGCCGTAATCGTTTCTGAAATGCTGCCTGCAGGTGGGGCTGGAGCACCAACGATCAGCACACGATAATCTTGACCATTCTATTTTTTTAGGGAACTTCAACTTATGGAGTTACATGGAAATTCTGGCATTTTAATGCCGTACTCGGACCCCAAATCCTTAAACAGGATTCAGAGCAATAATGTTGCCTCAAATGTAGCTGTAACAATGCCAAGGGTGTACTTGGATTCATGAAAAGTTGGTTCAAGGAGTTTAATGACCCCTTTGTTACCAACGTCTTTAATACTTCTCTAGGGCTCCTCATAATATAATATTGTTCATTTGTTTGGAGTCCTCAATATGGAATCCATCAGGTTCGTACTGAATCCATTCAGAAGCAATTCCTCCTCTTTGCCCTTCGTGGCTTAAACTGGGATCCAGATCGCCGTTTTCCACCGTACTCTGATAGGCTCTTACTCATTGATCTTCCTTCATTAACTAACCA
This sequence comes from Drosophila repletoides, assembly GCA_018150835.1. Taxonomy (NCBI): domain Eukaryota; kingdom Metazoa; phylum Arthropoda; class Insecta; order Diptera; family Drosophilidae; genus Drosophila; species Drosophila repletoides. The sequence goes on from JAECWQ010000228.1 coordinate 2,316,631, forward strand.
TAGAACTATCTTTGGTATTATTTTTCTACATTAATTAATTTTCAGTGACATTGGCTCTCCTTTTCTTCTATGTCGACTTATCTTTTATGTTCCTCGTAGACTAAAAAAGATATTATTATGCTTTACTTCGATTCTCTTTAGAACCCTTTGTATCTTTCACCTAAAATCTGGTCTTCTGTCCTATCTTCGGGAAAACCCGAACATTGATTGTTGACGTGGTTGCAGCCTTGGCAACACTGCTTCTTTTTACGTACTTCTTTTCCTGTATTGTCCTCTTGTTTGTATGTGTTTCTTTGTTATAATTTAACACATCACTAAATAAGTCCGGAAATCTCGAGATTCTGATTACTTCTGTGGATCTTCAGAATCAATACTCGATTGATTTTTGATATTTTTTTAATATAGAAATGGATGCAGTTCTATATCGGGTATCTGCATTATAATTATTAATTAGTTTCACCACAGCAATGCTTGGCTTGAAGTGTGATACAATGACGCATCTGCTCCATCTACTATGGATCCTCGGTTCGATCAAACTGGGGCACACGGTCACATTGTTTATTATGTATGTCCATGTGAAGTGTTATCTTACTTTATTACTCTCTTACTTTCTATCCTTTTTTCTATTCTAGTCTATAATCATTCTATTTTCAACAATCTTCATATTTCTCTTTTTCGCCTTTTTCCTGGTGTGATTGGTTTTTTTTTGCCTGGGTTTTCCCCAATCCTGTGCAACAAATCTTGAACCAATTAAAAAACAATTTGTATTTAATACCCCAGAAAGCTTAAATGTAATGTAATTCTAATCTTACTTATAATTTTTAATTAAATTAATTTTCTAAATTTTGAATTTCATTTACATAATAATTTATTTTTATCTTTTGTAATTCTTCCATCGACTGTAATTAGTCGATTTAATACTAAATAAATACAAAATAAATAAATTCTTCAATAGACTGAAATTAGTCGATTTAATAATAAATAAATAATAATAAATAATAAAAAATGTTTTCGTTCGAGTACGAGTGCATGATTTTACTCATTGACACTCGAGTAAACTCGAGTCTACTCGCGTCAGAGCGTATGTGTCTGTGTGGCTATTGATTGTATTGTATTGTATATTTTGTATGTATTGTATGTACAGAGACGCACAAAAGTATTGACACAGCAGAGTATTTTAACTTTGTATTTTAACAAATGTAATTTAACTTAAACATTTTTTTGAAATTGACCGCTTTTACACCATTTTATTGACCTCTGCTCAGAAGAAACACTGCTGTGCCAATACTTTTTTACGTCTCTATATGTATGCACGAAACAATATTGCATTGCATTCAAAATAATCCAAAGTTCAAGAGTTTTAACGATAAAAATTGAGATTGGGTTGACTTTTGGCCTATTTTGATATGTGCATTTATATAAGGGTATATTTATGTATGCAATAATGGGCATACTCACATAAGGAACATACAATTTAAAAAATAACATTTATATTCATTTTATTCATTACATCTGAAAACATCCTAAACTAAACATATTTTAAATATCTTAATTTTTGTAAATCGAATTCACCGCTGTGCAAGTGCGGCAGTAAACAGAGCCAACTAATATCGAATTATCTTCGTTTTGTATTTCGGCTATGTTCCATACAAAGATAAACCCTTTGCGGTTCCCATATAGTGCATATGTGCCGTTAGCAATTTTTTCGCTAATAGATTTAACCTCCTCCATAATATCTAACACACATTAAATCTAAGGCTTGCACTATTTTGCACTATTAATTTTGTGCTTGGCGGGTAACATACTAGAATATTGATCAATACTTCGATCAAAGCTGTGTTATTGTTATAAATAAAACGAGTATTGCTTGCTCATTGCCAAACCCACACATATTGTGTTATATTGAGTGATTTTTCTTTTAAATTTAACTTGGAAATAAACCTTATTGGTAAGCCAGTACCACATTGTTGCACGCACAGTTATCAGCTGTGCAATTTTTATCAAAAGCTTTAATTATTCTATTAACAATACCTTTACCTATCTTCCTTTTGTGCGGTTGTTCGCTCGTACGCTGCTCGCCCGCTCAAATTGTTGTTGTTGCTTTTCGCATTGCTCAAGCATTGTTTCTGTATTTTCTTGCTACCAACAGCTATTTCTTTGTGCTCTCAATTTGCGTGTTCTTCATACTAATCATAATAATACCCAGTAGGAAACTTTTAGCATCTTTTTTTCTTACTAATATTGTAGAGTAATAAAATATCTTGCTACAAGTCGAATTGCACGTATGGCCCAGCGCGTGATTGTGACCAACCAAGGTTTGTTAACTGCTGATTGTGTGACAACATGATGCATGGCAAATGTGCAGTTCTAACTGGGCGAGATATTGACAAGTTGGAAAAAGACAATTTCAAAAAAGGTTGTGGAGGCCTGAAATGGTCTTGTCCGACGTGCAATGACTTGCAATTGAATTTATCCAAAATGTATAATTTTGTGAGAGGTCAATTTCTTAAGTTGCATAAAATGTCCAAGCTTTTGTCAAGTGATTTTGACTCGAGCATTGAGATGCTTAGTGGGTTTAATTTCGTATCCCCCCTATCCGTCGGTTAGAGGATCTATTTTTAAATATTGCTTTTCCATCTTCCTCTGCTATGGCTATTCCCCATTCATAAAATTTATCAACTCCTCGCCGATCAGACTTCTCTCCGGTTCGATTTTTCTCGCCCTCGCCTTCACCGTCAGTCGGCCACTCTTCCTTTGAATACGCCGATAATTCTTCAAATACCAATCCAATTTGCTGTTCATGTCCAACCAACTTATCCTTATCAAGCTCAGGGTAGTGCTCCAACTACAGCAGGAGTTACAAGTCCAACTGTCCCTCCAGCTCCGGGTGCCATTGCAGCTCCACTTAAGTTGGTGTCTGCGACTTTATCTCCGGCAACTGCCTCAATTACATCCCATCCTGGTACTGTATCCATAACTGTGCCTCCAGCTTCGGTAACTGTTCAGGGTTCTGACCCTGCCCCAACTCCTTTGCTTACTGTTGTTGCACCGCGTATTCAAATTTTCCTATCTAGACTTTCAGCTGATACTACATGTGAAGCTATTGCTGCCTATATTGCCAGCAAATCTTTAAGTAATGTATCAGTATCAAAATTTAATTTCCCTGTACCTAGGGAAATACCCTCCTTCAATATTAACGTTCCATCAGACACATTTTCACTCGTCCGGTGTCTGTCATTCTTCAAGCTAGTGGCTCTCTTTCGTAAGCAACCATTAGTAATAATCCTCCAAAACCCTAGATCGATCTTCTGATTTACTATATATAAGTTATCAGAATGTTAGAGGACTAGTGTCCTGAACTTAAAAATGTATTTTTACAAAGTGCTTCCTTCGAGTCTCAAATTATTGCTTTTTCTGAGACATGGCTTAATTCCTCAATTTCAAATTCTGAAATTTTTTCTACAGCCTTTACATCCTACAGAAAAGATAGAATAACTCGTCATGGTGGTGGGGTACTCATTACAGTTAGTTCTTCCCTTCGGTCCGAGTCAATTTCTCTATCCGTTTCACCTACTGATTTGGAAGTAGTTGTCGTTAAGGTATCGTTTCCATCATGTTCCATTTTCATAACGTGCTCTTATATCCCTCCGTGTTCTGATATTTCTATTTATATGGAGCATTTAAGCCGTATTGAATATATATCAACACTCGTACGTGATAAAGACATGTTTGTCATTTTAGGCGATTTCAACTTGCCTTATCTCCAGTGGTCTCTCTTTAGGAAATCTAATTATCTTGTGCCATCTGTACAACATGACTTTTTAGATTCTTGTATGACCTTTCGTTTTTTCAAATAAACTCGATTCCTAATAATCTAGACAGAATGCTTGATCTTATTTTTGTCAACGATTGCACTTCTACCAGTGTGTCAAGATCTTGTCCATTAGTATTTTTTGAAGACTCCTTTCATCCTACCGTAAAAATTTCTCTATCAATTGCCACGTTGACTAAACCACTATCCAAACCTGTTAGTAAAACCCGCCGTTGTTTTCGCAAGGGAAATTTTTCCTTGCTTAATCAACTTCTTTCCTCAACTAATTGGTCTACTCTATACAATTCGGTTGATATAAATTTTACTATAACCCACTTCTATGACACTATTAACTCACTTCTGGATATCTGTATTCCAAGTAGTGTTCGATTGCCTGTTTCTTCCACGCCTTCTTGGTTTTCACTTGAGTTTTCTAAATCTAACTTCCTTCTCCTTATGTGGGCCTTCGCGGGGAAATAAAGTCAAGCTTATTTCGTTTTGTGATTATGGCATTATAAAGTTGTTTTCCTTTCGGGTTACTGAGCCTCGATCCCCAGTGGTTGTGCTTGGCATTGTAGTCACCAGCTGCAATAAACCGGTCACCTAACAAGTTGAAATTTACAAATTCTGCTTCGGATATGGAGAATCGAGGTGGGGAGTATAATGCGGCTTCGTTTAAATAACCGTTTTGAGCTTCGATACGAATTGATATTGCCTGTAGATAAGTTGTTGCAAATGATGGCGACAGGTAATGCTTGATGCGACACATGATTAGAATGCCAGTGCCTCCATGAGCCTTGCCATCGGGATGATTTGTCGCATAAAAACTATATCCCTTGATGTGGAAATAATTTTTGCTTGTTAGTTTGAGTGAGTTTCTGATATAAGCATAGCGTCGATGTTATAGTAATCAAGAAACTGTAAGAGTTCGTTTTTGTGCTGTGAAATGCCATTCGCATTCCAGAAGGATATATTTAAAGGAGCCATTTAAGCAAATTTCTTGATTAGTAGCTCCAGTAGGAGATTCTGGTTACGCATGATTTCCTGCATCGTTTGTTGTATTGCTACAATTGTATTTGTTAGGGTAGTTAGCATTGATTCTATTCCACTAGATAAATGGGATGGATATTCAGTGGTATTTTGGGCAGGGATTTCTGGCCTCTGTTGCGCTGCATGATGCTGCATTAGTCCATGAGTTTGTTGAAAGTTATTTTTAGTGACTGAGGCGTAAGACTCGTTGTTGTAACTTGAGGCTTTAGCAAAAGAAACGCCTGGGGTTGTATTTGATGGTATATAAGGCAAGTTTGGCCTTATGGCTGGGTTTCGAGATACAGTTTTTTGCTGGTTTAGACGACTTTTTAACTCCTTATACATAGGGAACTGGAACTGAACTGTTGGTTCGATCCCTTTTATAACAACATGTAGTCCTTTGCTACTTTTAAGTTGATAGGTGTAATAGGACATTTTTTCATTATCAAGGGACTTGCACACAGATCGATACTTTTTGTTCGTCATTTACTTGAATTTTTGTTTCGTAAATGTTACCCCTTTTTATCGAGCTGACGTAGAATTTACTATCTCCAACTGAGTCTGTTAGCTTTTTAACTAATTCTGTACAGTTGACCTGACGCACATAAGTAGGTGGTGTCATTTTCATTTTCATTCTGGTCACTGAGGATTGCGAATCTATTGTTCGTCAATGCCTTTTTAAGTTCAGTGCTTTCAGACGCTTGGGTGCGCTTGTTTTATTTATTGCTTGTGGGCTTAATTTTCGTTTTACTTGTACATAACGATCGAGCCCAGTCTATATTAGCGTTCCACTACTGTTTTGCTTATTTTTTGGTAGGAAGTGGGGAGCTTCTCGAATTCAGCTGACGATACACGTCGCTGTGAAACTGCTGTTGTTGTTGATATTGTTGTCGTTGTTGTTGTTGTTGTTGACAACGAAGACACAGTAGAAGATTTGATCAATTTTCATGTTCAGCACACGCACAAGTACTTATGCATACCCTGAGCGTCTTTTCCCGAATTAATTTTCGGTTAATTGCTCTATATTTCTATCACTCGACGGAGCGGTAAAAAATACGTCTAATGTTGTTGAAAATCATAATCTGAACATAGATTGATCTGCGCCGCTGTATATCTCAAAGCGGTATGCATAGCCAGAAGAATCGCACAAGACGCACAAGGTTTGTATAGCTCCAAAAGCGTTTTTTACCCAGAAGCTTTTCAGATTAGGATAGAGATAAATGGCATCAAAATACCAATGTAACGGTTTATATCATCACTGTTAATTTTGAACTTATTTGATACATTATTCGTTTCCTCCGCGATCATGTTCATGATTTCTGAATTGAAAAATAGCAATAGCATTAATTCAGCTGGCAGCAAAGAATCTCTTCGAAAGACTATGTAGTTAGCATGCAACTGCAAACATTGCACACTTTGCAAGCAATCCACACAATCTTTCTTGGCTCCTTTGTTATTGATTCAATACCTATGTTTGTATACATAAATAAATTAGTTTCTCGTATAACTTATCGGAAGTCACCAGAAGATGGCGAAGATATGTTTGCTGAATCGTCCATAATTAGTAGTGGCGATCGAAGCCTTTTGGCGGTTTTCCGGGATGGACCAGATTCCTGAACCACATTTTGCACCTTTCCAACATTACAGTCTATAAATGATACAGTCTCATCGTCGTCTAGAGCATTGGTCAGAGCTTCTTCCAAATTTGAGGCGTTCCCGTTGACACTTGATATGTCTGACACTTCCTCATCCGATGCGCCTGATTCAAGCAAGTCTATTAACTGTTAATCGGTCAAGTCGGACAACTTGTAACGAATCTGCATTTCCAAATGTTCTAATAATTAACATTTCTATTAAGAAAAATCATACAATAAACAAAAACCAACACAAAAATTGCACGTAGCTGTGAAGCAGCTGCTGGCAAAAAAATATAGCTTGGACCCCCAAAAGAGCCTCCAGACCCTTATCACTATTTCTCAGCTACAACACATATTTCTATTATATTTCTGTGCCTGTAACTTTACTTCAATAGTTAGTAATTAATTAGTTTGTTTGTAGCGGGGAGACTTTCCAAATGCACCTTTTTCCTCAAATAAATTAGCCAATTTTCTTCGGTATGATAACTTCTTATTGAAACACTTCACGTTCACTGGTAAATATATACTGAAAACTAAAAGGTAGTGATGGCCGCCTTGGGCCTGCCAAAGAGAGTTTGGAGACCAGAGAGAGTGTTAGTATGGAGAGTTCCCAGCCAAGATGGACTGATAAAATGAGCGAAGCTCATTTAGCTCTTATTGGGTGAGAACTGCTCATCTCTGCTTTAGCATGAACATACTCCACCCCTTTGCAAGGAATTGCAAGAGTAAATGGTGAGGGGGGATTGGAATCATGCTGCGCAAGATCAGGAGAAAATCCAGCCAAATACTGTCCTCTGAGCAATGGGCAATCCGTCTTGGCTAGGGATGAAGCCTTCACGCATAATTTTAGCGTATACATCAGACCCCAACACCAATGACACCGAACGCGGACGATGGTAATTCTCGTCCGCCATCACAATTGACCCGAAATGTGCCTTAACGCTCTCTCCCAAGGGCCTCGTTGGTCTCTGATAGCGCAGATCGGGAATTGTCTTCAATAAGACTTCGATATCGATCGATGGGTCGATCCTTGACCCGATTCTGGCTGTGCAGACCTTTTAGAACCCAACGCTGAAGGAGTTCAGTTTAAGAACCCTTGCGAGAGACGCGTTGATTCCGCTCATCGGAGTGCACGGGTCCATGAGTGCTCGGATTTCCACTGTCTTAGTTCCGTTGTTGAGCAGGATTACGACAGTGGGGAACACGTTGGTTTGGTGATGTTCCATTAGTGTTGCAAGGGGTTGGATCCCTGCCGATTGCCGTTGTGGAGGAGCAGCTTCTGGTTGCGATGTAGGTGGGCTGGAATCCTCCGCAATATGTAGGAGTGTGTGGGGTTGCTTCTGCACACCCGGCACTTATCACTGCTTCGGCATGAGTTTCCGGAATGCTGGTGTGCTAGGCAGTTGGCGCAGTATTTATTGATCAATACTGCTCGTAGGCGCTTCTCGGCGGAGAGTCGCAGGAACCGGGCGCATTTCCGCAGTGGTTGGCGTCCCGGCAGTGGTTGTCCCCGGCAGACTCGGCATCGGAACGAGTGCGTTCCACGAGCAGACTTCGGCAGGCTTGGGTTGTTTCGCGCGTGGTGTCATACTGTATTGGTGGATAAAGAAGTATACATGAGTTATGACAGGAAATATTGCACATGATATTTTGGACATATGAGACACACAGGAGTGGGGAAAAAGAGGATAACAGTCGGTCTGATCGTCATTGACTTGGAAGGGAGCTGTCAGTTGAAAGGAGTATCAGTTTGACGACTGGTTTTTTTACTACACCTTGGGCGGTGAGAATGTCGACTACACGAACTTTGTCGTCAGCACCCGGATAAATGGTCAACACCCTGCCAAGGCGCCAGTCATTGGACGGAAGATTATCTTCCTTAATGATAACCATTTCACCCACTTGGATGTCCCTTGTTGGAACTTTCCACTTGTTCGTTTTGTGGAGCTCTTTTAAGTATTCGTCTTTCCAGCGGTTACAAAATAGGAATTCCTCAACCTTTTTGTGATGCAATTAAATTATTTACGAAAGCACAAACCTTTATTATCAAATTATTTAAGTTATTATATTTCTCCAATTTTTTCTTTATTTTTATCTTTAATTGTGTGAATGTGTATGCCTTATTTTGTAAAATTATATTCATTTAATTTAGGAGGGTTATTTTTTTATGCTGTACAAGTTTAGGTGTGTATACAGTTATAGTGGCTGGTTGGTCATCAAATTCAAATTATGCATTATTAGGAGGGTTGCGAGCTGTAGCTCTAATTATTTCGTATGAAGTAAGTTTAGCTTTAATTTTATTATCTTTTGTATTTTTGATTGGGGGTTATAATTTATTAAATTTTTATAATTATCTTTATTATGATTAACGATTTCTTTAGCTGAAACTAATCGTACACCTTTTGATTTTGCTGAAGGAGAATCTAAATTAGTTTCTGGATTTAATGTAGAATATAGAAGTGGAGGATTTGCTTTAATTTTTTTAGCTGAATATGCAAGAATTTTATTTATGAAAATATTATTTTGTGTAATTTTTTTAGGGTGTGTTGACTGCTGGCTTTTAGACGTTGCCATCGATTAATGACTGACGTAGCAGCGTCATAATATTCTGGCTCGGACAGGGAGGGAAGAGGTTTACCAATTAGGAAATGATCTGGAGTTAGTGCCAGAAGATCACTGGGATATTCTGACATTGGGGAAATCGGTCTGGAATTTAGACACGCTTCAACTTTACATAAAAAAGTGGAAAGCTCTTCAAAAGTATATTTTGTGGAGGAGGTGGCCATATTGAAGAGATTCTTAAAGCTCTTCACACCTGCTTCCCATAAGCCACCCATATTCGGGGCGCTTGGAGGGTTAAAATGCCAAACAAGCTGTTGATGGCTGCATTTGGTTTAGATGAGATTTCTAGTTGCCTCTACAAACTCTCGAGTCAGAATTTTGGAGGCTCCCACAAAGGTTTTTCCATTGTCCAAATGGATATGTAGCGGGCAGCTAAGTCTTGCGACGAAGCGTGCGAAGGCAGCTAAGAATTTCTCTGAGGTTAAGTCGGAAGTGGCTTCTAGATGTATAGCTTTGGTGATAAAACATACGAAGACACAGAAATATCCTTTGGTTATAAGACATGCTCGGCCTGTGTAGTTTTTAACCTCAAAGGGACCTGCGAAATCGACCCCTGTGTGAGTAAAAGGTCTACTAACCGTAGTCCTTTCCACAGGAAGATCGCCCATGAGTTGGGTCTGTACACTTTTGCGGTGGATGATGCACACCTTATAAGTGATTTCTGACTTGACAAGAGTCTTCAATTTCGGGATCCAGAATTTCGCTCGAATGAGACGTAGCATTAGCTGGTTGCCTCCATGGAGTTTGATGCGTAAGCCGGACTAAGAGGCGGGAAAAAACACAATTATAAGGGAGGATGACAGGATGTCGCTCATCATAGCTGAGGCATTCGAAACGGATTTAAATTTAAAATTCCGGTCGATTTTGGAATTTGCTTTTTATCCAGCAAGAAACGGTATTCTGTCGGATACTCCTTGCGTTGCGTATATCTAATGAGATAAGCTACAGCGCGAACGGCTTTCTGAAATTTGGAAAAACGTTCCAAAATATCAGAGTTGGACGACTGAACCAGGTTGCACTTCACAACCCGTTGCTCGATTGTGGTCTCAAGGTCCCCTCTATTGGGAGTTGGCCATTGATCTTCTGGTCCCTGTAGATATTCGGGACCGTGCTACCACAATGATGCGGATACGAGATCTTGTGGAGAAACACCTCAACTTGCCAAGTCAGCAGGATTCAATTCTGACTTCACATGTGACCAGTTTTGGGCTGACTCAGTAAGTTGGAGTATTTTTGCTACTCTATTGGCAACGAACGTAGTCCATTTGCATGGAGATTTACTGAGCCAGGCCAAAACTATAGTGGAATCAGTCCAATAGTACGTCGTGTACTGGCTAACGGGAAGTTGCGGAATCAGGGCAGCAGATAGTTCGGCGAGTAACACGGCACCACACAGTTCTAAGCGTGGCAAAGAGACTGTTTTTACCGGTGCTACTCTGGCTTTGGAGGTGAGCAGATGCATGAACACATGCCCGTTTATACTGATTCGGGCGTACAGCGCTGCACCATATGCGCTCTGGGAAGCATCGCAAAATCCGTGAAACTATACGCCTGCACCAGGTTGGAAATTAATCCATCTGGGGATGCGCACTTCTCTGATGTTGTGATAATCAGTGAGAAATGCTTGCCAGCGTTGCATGAGCGCTTCTGGCAAAATCATCCATCAGCCCAATCAAGCTCTTGAAGCCAGATTTCCTGCATGAAAATCTTGGCTCGAACTATCACTGGAGCTAGCCATCTTTCAGGATCAAACAGTTTAGCGATCTGTGAAAACACTTCACGCTTTGTACATAGCTGTTAAGACGGAATGCTAGAGGGCAGGAAAAAGAATTCATCGCAAGTAGCTTGCCATCGAATTCCAAGAGTCTTTGCGACACTGGCTTCTTCGAGCAGAATCAAGCGCGCCTCTGAGCTCTTGTATGGGTGCAATCGCTTGCTTGGCTGTGTGGGCTCCAGCTAAAACATCATCAACATACTTTTTTTGATTCGTTGTTGGGTAGCAAAAGCTAATTTAAACCGCCAAAATGGGTAAGGGAAATAATATGATTCCAAACCAGCATTATCACAAATGGTGGCAACGCCATGTGCGTACCTGGTTCAATCAGCCGGCCCGCAAGATCCGCAGACACAAGAATCGCGTGAAGAAAGCCAAAGCTGTCTTCCCCGCCCCGCCAGCGGACCCCTGCGGTTTCACCGTTGAGGAGCTCAAGGGTGCTGGTCTGAGCTACAAGTACCATTGGCATTTGCGTCGATCGTCGTCGCAAGAACAAGTCTCTGGAGTCGCGTCAGCGCAATATTCAGCGCCTTAAGGAATACAGCAGCAAACTGATTCTGTTCCCCATCAACGATAAGAAGATCCGCAAGGGTGAATGAACTGTGGAGGAATGCAAGCTGACTACACAGCTTAAGGGCCCTGTTCTGCCCCTTAAAAAGGAACAGCCAGTTGTTGAGTTCCGTGAAGTCACACACGACGAGAAGATGTTCAAGGCGTTCGCTACTCTGCGCAAGGCACGTACTGATGCTCGTTTGGTTGGTATTCGCGCTAAGTGCGCCAAGGAGGCAGCAGAGAGTGAGGAGGGCGCCAAGGCCGATAGCAAGAAGGCCAAAAAGTAAACTCCAACTAAACCTGATAATTCTGTCTATGATAACAACAACCAGAATACATGGATCCTGACAGAATGTCACTGGCAAGAGGGAAATGCTCTTTGACATCTTCGGCCAATTGTTGTAGCACACGGATGGCTAGAAATGGGGCACAATTGACGCAAAAAATGACTGTCTTGAGCTCGTAATCGCACAGTTGATCGCTCATGTTTCGGAATATTATCCTCTGAAAAGGAGTGTGTCTTGGATCGACCAGTATTTGCCGATACATTTTTGTGATGTGGGCGTTGAAGACATACCGATAAAAACGCCACTTTAGCATCTGTACCGGCAAGTCGGATTAGAGAACTGGTCCTGTATGGAGAGTGTCGTTTAGACTTTTGCCATTGAGGGATGGACTGGAGGCGTTACTACGCGAACTTTTGTGGTAGTGCTGTCTGGCTTGAAAACAACGAGATGTGGCAAGTAATAATTTGCACAATCACTTGGAGGGACTTGTCGCATATGACCCAAGTCCAAATATTCTTGGATGACCGAATCGTACTGCTCTTTTAAAGGAGGGTTCCTTTTCAAGCAGTTCTCGTTTTCGAGAAACTGGACTATTGCGATGGACCTGGAATGTCCCAAGTCGATGTTATTTGGATTTTTGAAGAGTAGAGATACAGTGTATCTACCTCTCACATCTCAACTTGTGGTCTTTATGAAATTGTTCTCACAAATGGAGTCAGATTCCTTTACCGGTCTTACCGGTATATCCTCCACCTCCCAAAATTTTGTGAGAAGAAGCTAGAGTTTCGGCTTGGAAGTCACCGAGTGGTGAAAGCAGAAATTTTTTCCGAAGATTGCTTGGCCACAGGGCCTGTCAGAATCCAACCAAATATGGATTCTTGGACTAGTAGAGTGCCACAAATATTTTTATGGGAGCCGCCTTATAAAATGGATGGAAGGATATCAGCGCCTAAAAGCACGTCTATCTGCGAGCTCCGATAAAATTTGGGATCGGCCATCTGGATGTTGGGGATGCCGGCTCGGACTCTATCGGGAATTGGGTAGGAGGGCAAATTTCCTGTCAATTGTGGAAGGACGAACGCCGAGACTTCTATTTGAATGCTGGGCTTGCTTGGGGACCCAATTTGGAAATGGCATAGCTTCTGGAGGTTCGAAGCAGTCGCTTAGTTTAATCCAGCGACTTGGACTTGAACTGGGTGATAAGAGAGTTTTATCAAATTGAGAATTATTTCTGAGACGAATGTGGCTTCGGATCCGGAATCGATCAATGCGCGTGCCTTGTATTTATTGCCATGATGGCAAATATTAAACAGGGCAGTGCCCAGTAATACACATTGCGTGTTTGCTGGGAAATAATTTTGCACATTCGTCTGAGAAGAAGGAGTGGACTGTATATTGGGAGGAGCTGTCGTAGAGGCGGACGTAGGAGGGTCACCACGATGCAAAAGCGTGTTGTGGCCTTTGCACGTGTAGCAGTTGTGCGTACTTATGGAGTCTTTGAGAAGGTGGCCTCTAGCGAAACAGTTCAAACACAGTTTCTGTTGTTTAATGTGGAGGGCCCTTTCGGTTACGGACATTTGAAGGAACCGTGGGCATAGGCGTATGGGTTGATTCTCTTTGAAACAGAGCTTGCAAGTTTGTGGTTTAATACTGATCTTGCTCTCTTGGTATTGGGTTCTCTCTTCGAGGACTTAGGCAGGGGATGGAAACTGGTACTAGGCTTTATATCTTCTATCGCTTCGAGGGTGCGATAGCGCTCGCTAAGGAAATTGTCCATTGCTTCCCATGACGGGATTGTGGATATATCACTCAGTGATTGTTCCCATAGGGACAGAGTGAGTTTCGGAAGCTTGGTCTGCATAAGAACACGAGCAAGCAATCCCAATTCTCGGTAGAAATGTTTGAATGACTGAGAGCTGTTAAGCATCCTTGGATCGTACTCTTTAGATCTTAACTATAGGCAAGAATCAAACCCGTCATGGGTGAGCGGGGACTTGGACACTATTGACTTTGCTTCGCCTCCAGTCTTGGAATTGAGATGGAACAGTTTCTCGACTGGGGTTAGCCTCGAGTTCTGAATGTAGATCGCTGTGTAAAGATCACGAAACGTTGGCAATTTTAGGTAGTCCCCGTGAAACACCTCTGTATCAACAGGTGGGAGACTACAGCCTCGAGAGAATGATGGATACTGCTGAGCTTGCATGGGAGCGTTTGAAGTGGATGCACTTTCTATCTCTCGCTCAGCTGGGCCGTACATGGCTCACAGACAGAATAGCAGAGATTCTTGATATGGTCACGTGTGACCTGAAGTGTGTGCAGGGTCACTGCAGTGTCAGCTGGCTTGTTAATACGAGCCTCGAATTGACTGAGCTTGTCTGTGACGGAAATGAAGTCTGCCAGCGCCATTTTTGTATTGGATTCGGTGTTCTTGGTAATGGACCGTGTAACTATCGGGGCACGAGTGTGTAATGGGGTATTGGAGCTACTGGCTGAGGACTCGCTTTTCATTCTCGGATGAGCAGAGCTTGAGTGTCTTTTTGCCGAAAAGGCAGGGGAAACGGATGCACTTCTTCTAAGTGCTCCTACTATTGGAACAGTCAAGGTTTTCTTGTTTGATCCGCTTGACATAATCTGTTCTCACTGAAATGGTAATGATAATATAGTAGTGAATTTAAATTAATTAAATTCAAATGAAATGCAGCAACGAAAGCAAACGGATAGAGAAAAATTTAAAAAATAAATATTCTGATTAATTCCTTATTTATAATTGCTAAGTAAATAATTAATTTGAATTCTTACATACAATTTTTTTTTGTGGTTGTTAAAGGCGGAGGAAGACAAAAAAATAATATATTGTCTGACACTAAATACGGAAAATGTATTAGCACACAATCGGAAATGAGACAAACAAAAAAAAACCAACTATATATTTCGCAAGGAATACCAAATCGATTGTTTGCCGTCGTTTGGCTTGGATTAGGAAAAATATCGATATTTACTACTTATCTTCACTCAAGTTTGGATTAGAAATATCGGATAATCTATCACCACTTGTTGAGAATTGGATCAGTCAACTTGCGAAAATTTAACTTAAAATGAATTAAATTAAATTAAATATGCAATTTACGAGAGTACTTTAATTAATTCAATAATTAATTCGGCAATGTGTATGTGTAGTGTGCTTAATAGCTAAATGTGAATGTGTGTGTTAGTTTGTCAGTACGATATTATGTTATTATATGTGGAGATGAGCATTTGCGGGTTTTAAATTAATAGGAAATATTTTTAAAGCGTATAATACCAACTTTAAAAACAGCCAACAAATTCTTTATTTTTTTATTTATAATTTATATTTTTTTTTAATAAAAAAATTAAAAAAAAAAAAAAAAAAAAAAAAAAAATAAAAAAAATAATTATTTTTTTTTTTTTTTTTTTTTGGTTCATACATAAGCAAAGGTATTTGTTTTTACAGCGCGCAAGCCGTTTGCGACAAACTTGTCGCCTGCGCTGTAATTGTTGAGAGCTTTATTATGAGCTTAATGCAGAAAAGAGATCGACAACGTAATGCAATAAAGCTGCGTTCACGCATAAAGCTTTTGAGCGAGCTTGCGCAAGCTGCAGCTTAGCTGAATATCGCGAGCAAAGCGATGCATACGCATGCGACAAATCGCCGCTATAATTAAGCATGTGTTAGAAAACGCTTTTTGTGGTATATAACCTTGTAAAGCTACTGAAAAGTTTTTTCCATTTCACATTGCAAAAGACGGCGGAGCTGCTGCACCGTGGGCTGAAGATCTGTCACCACGTTAAATAATAAAATTACTAAAAAATAGTAAAAGTGTGTTAAAATATTAATAATATTATTAATATTAGTGCTAAAAAATAAAAAAAAACACAATTCAAATTATTTTAATTATTTTAAAATGTTACAAAAATAAATATTATTTTGCGCCCACGTGCAACGTGGATCCCTGACCTAATCTGGATGGCTGATCTTAGGAAAGAGAGTCTTAATACAGCCTATAGATTCGATAAAAAGTGTATTGTAATCTAACCCCCCTCCAGTTAGAGACGGCAAAAGTTTGCCTTAAATCTAATTTTGGGGGCAGGTACATTTTCACGGCCACCACCGTAGATCCCCACATGGACTAATTGTGCTGCTGGCCAAGACTGTCTCTGCCGCGTACAGTGCCGCCCAAATAATTCGTCCCTCTACATATTGTACTGCAGTTTCACCTGGAGCCCCTGCAATTAAATAAAATAACAACAAAAAAATAAAAGAAAAAACGGAAAACAACAATCAAAATTAGGAACATGTGTGTACAGTGGTACAGTGTTTAAAAACAAAATGTAACAATAATTACATACAAAAACAATAATGAGTTAAAAGATAGGAACATGTGTGTACAGTGGTACAGTATATCTTAAAATAGGGAAGAAAATTAGGAAAAAGAAAAATGAAAAAAACTTGTGTGTACAGTGGTACCATGTACAAGAAACATGTGGAAAAAAAATAATTAATAAAATTTTTAAAACAGAAACATGTGTGCATAGTGGGAAAAGGCAGATAATATTTGTGAAAAAAAATAGATAATAAAAATTCAAAATTTAAAAAAAAACAAAAAATTAAAGAAAAACGAACACTGTAAAAAGAAAAAATTATATATATATATAACAGATCGGTAGGTCTTTAGATAATTATATTTTTGAAATTTTTCTGAATTAAAATTAGTATGAATTAAATTAAATTGAACAACAAAAATACACATATATATAGAAAAACAAAAAAAATAGATAAAAATGCATAACCCCAAACCTTTCCCATACCCCACATGATAAAAATTTAATTTAAAAAAAACAAAAAAAAAAAAAAAAAAAAAAAAAAACAAAACAACACAACAAGAAAAATATAAATGTCAACATAAAACAAAACAAACAGCATAATCCAGTACACCGTTGGAAGGCTTTTTATCGATTGCTCTTCGGATAAATGTATGTAAGTCACCCGTTTTTATTTCTCTTATTCTTTTTACAATGAAAAAAAAAATTTTATTAAATTTTTATTATTTCTTTATTCCTGTGCATTGAGAAAATTCTTCATTAAAATATTGCATATCTACCAAAAGCAAAAAAAAAAATATATTAAAAAAAATAAATACAAAAAAAAAATGATAAAATACAAAAAAAAAAAACAAAAAAAATATTGAGTATATTGAGTATATGATAGGTTAGTTTTTTTTTCTATGCACCCCCTGCCATAAAAATAAATCCACCTCAGTATGTTATTAGTTAAATAGGAATTTTGTTTCTTAAATTTTTTCAAATTATTTAAGTAATGTTTTTATTTATTTATTAATTTCAATTAATCAATTTTTTGTATGGAAAGAAAAAAAAATTAATTGAATTTGTTGAATTAAAATTAATTATAAGGAAATATGGATCTTTTTTTTAATACTTAGATCTCGATATATTATAAATAATGGTGTTAGATTAAAAGAGAAACAAATACAAATAATTAAAATGTTAATTATAAAGTAAAAATTCTCTGTAACTAGACAAAAACAACACAAAAACAAAAATCTATTAAATTTAAAGTTAGGAAGATTACATTAAATAACAAAAATCATGGTTGGGTGGGTAAAGACCGCGAGGATCGAATGCTATCTAAGGTCCTCCAAATTCATTTTTGACAGTCTGGGTATATAAAGCAGCCCTCAATTTGATTAACGAATTTTTAATAATTTTGCGTTTGTTCCAATTTTGGTATCTTTTGAGATTTTCGTTGTTAGGAAGTTTAGCTTCTATGTTAGTTTCAAGAAGAGTTTTTCAGGACACAGCAAACCCACCCCACCCCGAAAGAGCTAGGGAATTAAAGGGTCCCGGCCCCCGCTGTGACACCGTCGACTCCCGGTATTAACCCTCAAAGATAGATAATCTTTGAGCAATAATCTTGTTAGCGTGGATGTTATCTGAGTGTCTGACTCCCATACGTGGGGCCCGATTACATAAGTATCTGACTCCTACACGAGTTACATTTTACTGCATCAATTTTTTTTGTTAATACAAGCGCTGGTTTGCTAAATAAGTTTTTGGCGACCAACGTGAGGAAAGGTTACATAAGATTTTTGGCGCCCAACGTGGGGCACAGCTACATTTGGAAAGACTATTGATAGCATTAGAAACCACTAATGTTAGTAAGATACCTTTCTGAATTCGTCGTCGCACATCCCCAACCTAGGAGTAGCATTGTTTTACTTACATTGAAAATGTATGCTCTGAGGGTTATGGAAAAAACATCATAGTTATGCCTTGACTGTGTGAGATTATTTAATTCAATGTGTCTTGGAACTTGGTATTTGGCTAAGATCGATTACCTTGCCGATATATACATATGTTAAATAATATTTAAAACATAGGATAGTTCAATCTAGACACTCAATTTACTCCACTGCTCTCCAAAGTTAGTGCTCGCTAGTTTTCGATATCTATTTTATTATTTATTAGAATTTTGATCGTGAAACCCTACAATACTATTGCATAATAATCTGGAATCTTGCGTACTTAGCTGAGACTGAATACCCTGCCGATTATGCGTGCGAAAGCCTTTTGTTTTGATCATTGATTAAATTTTTGGTAGATTTAGAATTGATTTCTTATCGTTTTTAGGTATGATTAGTGGATAAATGTTAGATGTATTCGATGCAAATGCAGTCTGGTTGACTCTGGAATAGATGTATCATACTGTTTTAGTGTATCGCTACCGAGCAACAGGAATGTATTTAAATGAGTATATATGGCAATTGTCAGCTTATCTATTTGTAGTAGCAGTAACCCAAAATTCATTTCTTACTTTTTATATTCGAGTACTGTCAAAAACACAAAACAAATAACGATTTTTATATTATCATGTTACCCAAAACAAATGTCAATTAAACAGGAAACTTTATATGTTAATAATGCCTATTGAACATAGCCCCCAAAATATATCCGCCTCAGTGGGTGCCGCTGAGAAGTAGTATTTGTTGTCAGATATAACGTATATAGATGTAAGCATATTTTACATAAAAATTGTCTTGAGGATTGGTTACAAGCACATAATAATTGTCCCCAATGTGTCAATCTAATAGACACAAATAATTTAAAATTAGTCATAGGTAATTGTTCACCCAGATCAAAACAGGTTGATGCCAATGTTCCAGGTACTAGCCGTCGTCCTATCACTAGAAATTTAGCCAAGACATTAGAAGGAGTTTCTGCTCAAGGAGAAACTCATGACACCCGTTCAGTAGAAGCGAGTGATATTCAGTTAAATGAGTTAGAAGCCAGCATTTGTACTAACCCATCTGATGTTCCTTCGCGGGGTTTAAACCCAAGAAGAAGAGGTCGTTCTTACCGCCCTAATAAAAATCCTCGTCCGGTACAATCGGTATCGGTAGATTATTCAATGATAAAGTTCAATATGATTGAACAAACTGTTTCACGCTTGATATCGGCTTTACATGTAAGCCCTAGAAATCAAGTTAATGGCTCTCAAGCTATGTCTGCTCCAATTTCCACTGCAAGTCGAACATCCGTACAGTCGAGTAAAATTGCAGAAGTAATGCAGAAATGGAACTTGCACTTTGATGGCTCAGCTGAAGGGTTAGGTGTAGACGAATTTATGTATAGAGTGAAGGTGCCTACGAATGAAACTTTAGAAGGAGATTTCGATGCACTACGCAAACATTTACATATTTTGTTTGTCGGAAGAGCTCTATATTGGTTTTGGCGTTATCTTAAGCAACTGAGTAGCATCACTTGGGACGACTTTTCTCTGGAATTACGACACCAATACCGCGATTACCGATCAGAGTTTGCTAGCAAAGAACAAATACATTCTCGTAAACAGAAAGTTGGTGAATCTTTCTCGGATTTTTATGATGCTGTGGTCTCAATAATTGATAAATCTTCTATTCGTATAGATTAGGAAGAATTTAAATTGTTTAGCGCAGCGCCGTATATTTTATTACGGATGTGGCGCCCTTAATGTTTATAAGCCACAATGTTCGACATGCATTCGTCGTAAGTCGGAAAACGGATTGAAGGGTGTTTCCCACAACAACAGGATACCCCCAAAGAAGAAAAAGAAGGTAAAGTAAGATTCCCCAATTACCTGAACCTTGTTCAGTAACAATTTTAAACAAATAGGAAATTATGAAATAAAAAACCATTTCTCCCCTATCATGAACGACTTTGAAATTATTTAGATATTAGAAGTACAATTTTTAGTGAAATTAGTCCCCTATGCTCTAGAAATTCAATATACGTTGTAAGAATTATTATAAGAGAATGAAACAATGCAGAAGGCATTAATTTCAGCAATATTTAAAAATAACAATGATCTTCGTTGTTATGCAGAAGTGTCCTTTTTGAACTTTTCTGAACATGGTTTATTAGACACCGGTGCAAGCGTCAGTTGCATTGGGTCTACATTAGCATTAGAGAACTTTTCAAATATGGCAGAATTTAAATCAATTAAATCTCATGTGAGCACTGCGGATGGAAAAGCTCATGAGGTTATAGGTGTACTTACAGTTAGTATGATTTATAAAGAACTGGAAAAATCCATTCAACTGTATATTATCCCATCTATTAGACAGAGACTGATTTTAGGTGTAGATTTCTGGAAGAATTTCGCTTTAGCTCCTAATGTGATAAGATCGATAGAATCGCCTACAAGAGAAATAGAAAACAGTCCTGCAATTCAACCAACCAATTTGTACCCTTTAATTCCTGTTCAACAACAACAACTAGAAGTAGGATTAGGTAGAACACCCATGATTAAACATCACATTGATATTGGAGACGCACCCCCAGTAAAGCAGCGATTTTATCCCGTCAGTCCAACAGTTGAGAAACTGTTGTAAGCCGAGATAGATCGTATGTTAGAATTAGATATTATTGAGCCTTCGTCCAGTGCCTGGAGTTCGCCGATGCGTCTGGTTATGAAACCCAACAAGGTGCGTCTTTGTTTAGATGCACGCAAGTTAAATGAGGAAACAAAGAAAGATGCTTATCCTTTGCCCAGCATAGACGGTATTTTCTCACGAATGCCAAAGGCTAACATTATATCAAAATTGGATCTCAAGGATGCATATTGGCATATTGAGCTATCGAAAGAATCAAAGCCATTCACCGCATTTACAGTGCCTGGCAGGCCTTTGTATCAATTTAAAGTTATGCCTTTCGGCCTTTGCAACGCGCCGTCCACGATGGGTCGTCTTATGGATGATATAATCCCCCCTGATCTTCGTCACTGTGTGTTTGGATATTTAGAAGATGTATGCATCATCTCAGAAACTTTTTCCTCACACCTTTCAGTGCTTGTAAGTCTGGCAGAGCAATTTCGAAAAGCCAATCTAACTCTGAAGCCATTTTTGTGTAAATAGTGGAAATTATTTAGGATACGTAATCGGTAGTGGAGGTATCTGCACAGCCAACACCAAGGAATCTTAAACAGGTTCGTGGGTTTTTAGGAGTATGTGGTTGGTATCGCCGTTTCATCAACAACTATGGGAATTGACATGTCCTATAACAGATGTGTTGTCTGTTAAAAAGAAATTCGCCTGGACAGATAATGCGCAAGAAGCGATGCAAAAGTTAAAGATTATACTTACTTCTGCTCCGGCCTTACAGAATCCAGACTTTCAGAAAAATTTTTACCTACATTGTGATGCTAGTAATTTTGGAATAGGAGCCGTCTTGGTTCAACTGTCGCCTGATAATAATGAAATGCCAATTGCATTCAGGTCAAAAAATTTAAGTCGTGCACAGCAAAATTATAGTGTAACTGAACGTGAGTGTTTAGCAGTCATTTTAGCTATTGAAAAGTTTAGATGATATTTAGAGATTCAGGAATTTGAAGTAGTTACTGATCACTCCAGTCTGCTTTGGCTTATGCGCCAACAAAATGCTTCTGGTCGGCTCGCTAGATGGATTTTCCGATTACAGCCGTATAAATTTTCAATTTCTCATAGGAAAGGAAAAGATCATATTGTTCCCGATGCATTGTCGAGAATGTGTGAGGATGAGCTCGCAGAATTGGAAATGAACCCAATTATTGATTTGGAATCTAAAGCTTTCTTTGATTCAGAATATAAATCACTTATCGAGAAATTTACGCAGAATCAATCAAAATTCCCTTATATTAAAATTTCTCAGCACTTTATTTACATGAGAACAGAACATTCCACTGGAGATGAAACACAGGAACAGAACTCATGGAAATTATGGGTCCCTGAATGTCTTAGAACCGATGTTCTAAAACAAGCTCATGATAGTGTAATTTCTTCGCATTGTGGAATTCAAAAAACCATCGAGAAATTACGTAGAAATCTTTTCTGGCCTGGTTTAGCCAAAGATGTGCGTGAAATTCGAAATTGTGACACTTGTAAGGAAACCAAGGCTCACAATTCTTCGACTTCCGATGGACTTACAAACTCCAACTTGTAGACCTTTCCAGAGGTTATATATTGATTTGTTAGGACTGTACCCAAGAAGTAAACGTGGTCATGTCGGATTGCTCATTGTCCTAGATAATTTCAGTAAAGATCATTGGCTTCATCATTTAAAAAAATTTACTTCGTCAGCAATTCAGGATTTCCTATTAAAGAATATATTTCACTGTTTTGGAGTACCGGAAACTATAGTTAGTGATAATAGTTCTCAGTTCAAAGCGAATGATTTTAATATTTTTCTGACCGAATTAGGCATAAGACATGTATATACAGCTTTATACTCCCCTCAAAGTAACGCTGCACAGCGAGTCAATCGTTCCTTGTTGCGGCTGTTCGCGCTTACTTGAAAGAAGATCAGACCGAGTGGGACAAGCATATTTTGGCAATTTCATGTTCCTTGCGATCATCTTTACATCAATCATTAGGCCGCTCTTCATATAAAGCATTATTTGGATTAGATATGATCACACATGGTTCTGATTATCAATTATTAAAAGAAGTATCACTTTTAGAAGAGCCTATAATTCCATTGGATAGAACTGATCAATTAGCACTACTCCGTAAAGATATACAAAAAAATATTAGGAATGCGTACACAAGAAATGCGGCAATTTGCGTTCCAAGCCCATTACGTACAAAGTAGGTCAGGAAATTTTTAGACGAAACTTTACTACGAGCAAAATATCGCAGAACTTTAATGTAAACCCCAGTTTTTGAAGTGTCGCAAGAAAACTTGGCAACTGTTTTTATATTTTAGAGAACTTACAGGGCCGAGAACTTTGAATTTATCATGCGAAAGATATTCGAGTTTAATTTCCCGCTAATCTTCCTTCTATCGAATCAGAATTATCGGGTGGTGTAATGGTTGCAGAATCATACATAAGAAATACATAGGTATTTACAGCGCAAGCCGTTTGCGACAAACTTGTCGCCTGCGCTGTAATTGTTGAGAGCTTTATTATGAGCTTAATGCAGAAAAGAGATCGACAACGTAATGCAATAAAGCTGCGTTCACGCATAAAGCTTTTGAGCGAGCTTGCGCAAACTGCAGCTTACCTGAATATCGCGAGCAAAGCGATGCATACGCATGCGACAAATCGCCGCTATAATTAAGCATGTGTTAGAAAACGCTTTTTGTGGTATATAAGCTTGTAAAGCTACTGAAAAGTTTTTTCCATTTCACATTGCAAAAGACGGCGGAGCTGCTGCACCGTGGGCTGAAGATCTGTCACCACGTTAAATAATAAAATTACTTAAAAATAGTAAAAGTGTGTTAAAATATTAATAATATTATTAATATTAGTGCTAAAAATAAAAAAAAACACAATTCAAATTATTTTAATTATTTTAAAATGTTACAAAAATAAATATTATTTTGCGCCCACGTGCAACGTGGATCCCTGACCTAATCTGGATGCATCCAGCTCAAGGCTGATCTTAGGAAAGAGAGTCTTAATACAGCCTATAGATTCGATAAAAAGTGTATTGTAATCTAACCCCCTCCAGTTAGAGACGGCAAAAGTTTGCCTTAAATCTAATTTTGGGGGCAGGTACATTTTCACGGCCACCACCGTAGATCCCCACATGGACTAATTGTGCTGCTGGCCAAGACTGTCTCTGCCGCGTACAGTGCCGCCCAAATAATTCGTCCCTCTACATATTGTACTGCAGTTTCACCTGGAGCCCCAGCAATTAAATAAAATAACAACAAAAAAAAAAAAAAGAAAAACGGAAAAACAACAATCAAAATTAGGAACATGTGTGTACAGTGGTACAGTGTTTAAAAACAAAATGTAACAATAATTACATACAAAAA
Organism: Drosophila repletoides; assembly: GCA_018150835.1. NCBI lineage: Eukaryota > Metazoa > Arthropoda > Insecta > Diptera > Drosophilidae > Drosophila > Drosophila repletoides. The sequence continues at coordinate 2,340,655 of JAECWQ010000228.1, forward strand.
CAATAATGAGTTAAAAGATAGGAACATGTGTGTACAGTGGTACAGTATATCTTAAAATAGGGAAGAAAATTAGGAAAAAGAAAAATGAAAAAAACTTGTGTGTACAGTGGTACCATGTACAAGAAACATGTGGAAAAAAATAATTAATAAAATATTTTAAAACAGAAACATGTGTGCATAGTGGAAAAAGGCAGATAATATTTGTGAAAAAAAATAGATAATAAAAATTCAAAATTTAAAAAAACAAAAAAATTAAAGAAAACGAACACTGTAAAAAAAAAAAATTATATATATATATAACAGATCGGTAGGTCTTTAGATAATTATATTTTTGAAATTTTTCTGAATTAAAATTAGTATGAATTAAATTAAATTGAACAACAAAAATACACATATATATAGAAAAAAAAAAAATAGATAAAAATGCATAACCCCAAACCTTTCCCATATCCCACATGATAAAAATTTAATTTAAAAAAAAACAAAACAAAAAAAAAAAAAAAAAAAACAAAACAACACAACAAGAAAAATATAAATGTCAACATAAAACAAAACAAACAGCATAATCCAGTACACCGTTGGAAGGCCTTTTATCGATTGCTCTTCGGATAAATGTATGTAAGTCACCCGTTTTTATTTCTCTTATTCTTTTTACAATGAAAAAAAAAATTTTATTAAATTTTTATTATTTCCTTATTCCTGTGCATTGAAGAAAATTCTTCATTAAAATATTGCATATCTACAAAAGCAAAAAAAAAAAAATATATTAAAAAAAATAAATACAAAAAAAAATGATAAAATACAAAAAAAAAAAAAAAAAAAAAATATTGAAGTATATTGAGTATAGAATATGATAGGTTAGTTTTTTTTCTATGCACCCCTGCCATAAAAATAAATCCACCTCAGTATGTTATTAGTTAAATAGGAATTTTGTTTCTTAAATTTTTTCAAATTATTTAAGTAATGTTTTTATTTATTTATTAATTTCAATTAATCAATTTTTTTTATGGAAAGAAAAAAAAAGTTAATTGAATTTGTTGAATTAAAATTAATTATAAGGAAATATGGATCTTTTTTTTAATACTTAGATCTCGATATATTATAAATAATGGTGTTAGATTAAAAAGGGAAACAAATACAAATAATTAAAATGTTAATTATAAAGTAAAAATTCTCTGTAACTAGACAAAAACAACACAAAAACAAAAATCTATTAAATTTAAAGTTAGGAAGATTACATTAAATAATGCAATGGGTATATATTAGTGTCATTTATTATTAAATAAATATTGTTATTAATTTGAGATGATGAAGTAAGTTTTCTTCCTGTTGAATGGGTACATATAATATAAGGTTTAGGATCTCTATAAAAAATCCTATGAGATTCATGGTTGGGTGGGTAAAGACCGCGAGGATCGAATACTATCTAAGGTCCTCCAAATTCATTTTTGACAGTTTGGGTATATAAAGCAGCCCTGAATTTGATTAACGAATTTTTAATAATTTTGCGTTTGTTCCAATTTTGGTATCTTTTGAGATTTTCGTTGTTAGGAAGTTTAGCTTCTATGTTAGTTTCAGTAGGGACTCTATAAAAATAAAACTTTATGTGCTAAGAGTTCTTCAGGACACAGCAAACCCACCCCACCCCGAAAGAGCTAGGGAATTAAAGGGTCCCGGACCCCCGCTGTGACACCGTCGACTCCCGGTATTAACCCTCAAAGATGGATAATCTTTGAGCAATAATCTTGTTAGCGTGGATGTTATCTGAGTGTCTGACTCCCATACGTGGGGCCCGATTACATAAGTGTCTGACTCCTACACGCTTTAGTTACATTTTACTGCATCAATTTTTTTGTTAATACTAGCGCTGGTTTGCTAAATAAGTTTTTGGCGACCAACGTGAGCATTGTCGGCCACTGTAAAAATATATATATATATATTTTCTTTATTATTTATTTTCTTTTATGTTTTTTTTTTTTAATATATTTTACAAATAATATGTATTAATTGGTCGGATTACAAGACGCTATATACGTATGTACATACATATGAACATACATATGTTCATTTGTGGAATGGACGGAAAATTGGAGGGGTACTTACAAATCAGTAGTACTGAATGTAAGTATGGAAAATATATAGATTTGTTGGAGATCTATATATTTAAAATAGATTGTTGGACAAATGCAGATAGTTTTATGCAGATGTGCCGAAAAGAGGGCCTTTTTTATCGAAGGAAAAAAATGGCGAATGAAAAAAAAATGAAATAAGGAAAAGTTTGACTTATCTTTTTCTCCTGAATCTTATAGGTGCGAGCCAATCCTGTGATGTAGAATCCGGCTCGAAGGACCAATGTTTGTAGCGGGGAGACTTTTCCAAATGCACCTCTTTCTTCAAATAAATATTTAATTTTCTTCGGTATGATAACTTCACTTTATTGAAACACTTCACGTTCACTAGTAAATATATACTAAAAACTAAAAAGTAGTGATGACCGCCTTGGGCCTGCCAAAGAGAGTTTGCAGACTAGAGAGAGTATTAGTATGAAGAGTTCTCAGCCAAGATGAACGGACAAAATGAGCGATGCTCATTTAGCCTTTTTTCCAGGCTGAGAACTGCTCATCTCTGGTCCAGCATGAACATAGTTTTATATTTATACTTATACAGGTCAAAATTTACCTCCGAAATAACACATGTTCTGTGCACATGAACAAAAAAAGTTTAACTAAAAGCTTTTGAGAGCTGTCAAAGGTTCTTCACGTAATTTCGTGTTTGTTGTTAACAGAAAAACAATATTCAAATGATAAAAAAATCTTAGTTTTTTAGATATTGTCAATAATATAATAAGTGTCTCAACACACTCACAACACAAACAATGCATTCAAAGTTATTTTGGGCTTTTCAACTATTCAATACAATTAAGTCTGAAATACTTGAAGTACTCGTGTGCTCGTGTACTTGATATTAAACTGAACATACTTTGTCTTAATCAAAACGACTGTGTAACATGTTCCCCATTTTCGCAGAATCGGTCAACAAGAACAAGCTCCAATGACCTAACATCCCTAGCTCACAGCTCACATTCGACCGAGTAACATATGGCCAACGTAGTGTTCTCCTGTGGAGACATGAAGTGGAGAGGAGAGGAGGAGGTCGACTAAAATATCATTTAACATTAACATTTAATTGCTTAAATACATGCGCCTGAACAGAAAAGATAATGCCCAAAAATCAACAGACAAGTTGGCCACAGAGTTGGCGGAAAATGCTGTGTCTACGGCCAGTCTGAAAGAGAAATTATGGGAAGTTGCTCTTTGAGACTAGGTCTTGGCCAACACACATTTACTCAATGCAAAAGGTACACACACTATGAAGGGGGCGGATACTTAGGGGTCTGCAAAGTCTGTTTGTTTATTAGTAACTGATGATAATCGGCTAGCAGAATTGACTATATAAGTACCTACTGTATATACTGTTTCGTCTGTAAATGCCCAAAATCCGATTTCTAATCAAACGTTAATGAATAATTAAATAATAATGAAGGTTAAAAAGAAATTACTTACTGGGTATTAAGCTTGTTAAATTATTTACTGGGTATTAAGCTTGTAGAGCTTTAAGTTAAAAGCCATACAGATCACAGTTTCATATGGTATATCTAATATAATAATATATTTATAATTCCAATTCAATAAAATTCCGAAAATTGTTATTCAGCAGTATTCCCAGCAATTGCTTAATAATTAAATGCAGCTTACGCCAAGTTCAACTAGCTCGAAACTTCTGTAAATTGCATTTGAAACTATAATCAAAATGCTTAAAGCCGAGCGAAAAACATTAAAATTATTTTCCAGCACTCGACATGCAGGCATTGCCATGCCTTTGCTTTGCTTTCATTTTCAAGCACATACAACAACGTTTTGGACGTTCAGAAATAGAGATCTCTTTCAATTCTCTTTCTCTTGCCTCTTCCCAGCAAACTGTCCGTTTATCTGTCTATGCTTCTGGTTAAATCGTTTCGATGCTAATATCTTTGGCTGTAGTTGTACTCGTAGTACTTGTAGTAGGACAGCTGCAGCTGGTCCATTTTGCCACATTCTTCTCCTGGTCCTGGCACTGCACAAGGCCTGCATAATGAATGGAACATATCGAGCTCACATCGCTCGTTGGCAGTTGGTTTTCAGCTTAATTTTCTTTAGTTTTTAAAAGTTTTCATTTCTGAATACAGCGCATAATTTGGAATGATAATGGCCAATGAATGTCGACGTGCAATGTCTTTTAGAGCCAAGCAAATAGCAAAAAGAAAAAATATAAAAAATTAAAGACAGTATCATTCCACTTTTGGGATTTGATTTTAGAGAGAACTTTTGAAGGGGCATATTTAGTAAAAGAGAACCTCAATCTGTTTTAAGCATTTATATTTCATATACAATCTGTTATAAGTATTATTTAAAGATAATTTTCAATTCAGATTAAAGATAATCAACCTGAGTACCACATCATATACGATAGAATGAAATTAATTGAAATCTGCGCACATATTTACCACGACAATAAATCGATTCAAGAACATCTGGGAGTCCCCTCAGTCCATGAGGAAGTTTCCAGACTCGAAAGGAGGTATACGGAGCGGCTTCACGAACACCACAGTTCCCTCGCCTTTGGGCTCCCCGACATTAGCACTAGAACTCACCCACTGTATCTCATATCGAACATCTAATGTGTCTCTGACTCCTATAAGCCTACCCACATTTATTTATTTATTATTAAATCGGCTAATTGCAGTCGATTAAAGAATTACAAAAGATAAAAATAATTATTATATAAATTAAATTAAAATTTGGAAAATTAATTAAATTAAAAATTATAAGTAAGATTAAAATTGAATTACATTGAAGCCTTCTGGGGTAGTAAATACAAATTAATTTTTATGGTCCAAAATTTGTTGCACCGGATTGGGGAAAACCCAGGCAAAAAAACCCAATCAGACCAGGAAAAAGGCGAAAAGGAAATATAAATATTGTTGAAAATAGAATGAAAATAGGCTAGAATAGAAAAACGAATAGAAAGTAAGATAGTAATAAAGTAAGATAAGGACAATCCAGGAAAACGCCAACCAAAAAGAATCAGTGTTGCCAAGGCAGCAACCACGTCAACCATCAATGATTTCCCGAAGATAGATTTTAGATTTTAGGTGTAAGAGAGTTCTAAAGAGATAACGTGATAAAATTCGTTGTAATTCGAGCACAGTACTCGATTGTACAACGCATAGTCAGTTGTGCAATTAGATAAAAGTAAGGGATAATAATTTCTTGTTAGTCTACGAGGAACATGAAAGCTAAGTCGAGATAATAGAAAAGGAGAGCTAATGTCACCGATAATTAATTTATGAAGAAAAATAATACCAAGGATAGTTCTACGGTTAGTAAATGAAGGGAGATCAATGAGTAAGAGCCTATCAGAGTACGGTGGAAGACGGCGATCGGGATCCCAGTTTAAGCCACGAAGGGAAAAGAGGAGGAATTGCTTCTGAATGGATTCAATACGAACTTGTTGGATTCCATATTGAGGACTCCAAACACATGAATTATATTCTAGTATGGGGCGAACTAGAGAAGTATAAAGGATTTTGGTAACAAAGGGATCATTAAACTCCTTGGACCAACGTTTAATGAATCCTAGAACACCCTTGGCTTTGTTAGTTATAGAGGAGATATGCAGAATGAAACTAAGTTTGGCATCAAAAAGTACACCAAGGTCTTCCACAGTCGTTATACGTTGCAAGGGTACATTATGAGACGTATACGTGACTAAGTATGGAGAAATTCGACTAAAAGTCATAAACAAGCATTTAGAAATATTTAAATGCAACTTATTAGCCTGACACCAAAGATGCATGGAGTTACAGTCATCTTGCAGACAAATATAGTTAGAAGGATCGTTGTAAGAAAGAATAACTTTCACATCATTAGCATATATAAGGGACAAAATAGATGGTAGGTCATTAATAAATAATGTGAAAAATAATGGACCAAGAAGACTACCTTGCGGCACACCCGATGTAACAAATACGGGTTTAGAAATTTCGGATCTCAACAGAAATCTTTGGGTCCTGTTTTTTAAATAAGAGGAAATCCAAGTCAGAAGTGTGGGGGAATCCAATTCGATCTAGCTTGAAGATTAAAAGATCATGATTTACAGAGTCAAATGCTTTACTGAAATCAGTATAAATGACATCTGTTTGCATTCTACTTAGGAATGCATCATTCACCAATGATGTGAATTCAAGCAGATTAGTCGTGGTAGACCGACTTTTTATAAAGCCATGTTGAAAAGAGGAAAATATCGACTTACAGAGGTCCTGCAAAGTTGATGTTACAATTTTTTCGCATAAATTTGGGATTGCAGACAACTTTGCAATTCCTCTGTAATTCGATATATCGGATTTAGCTGCCTTTTTGTGAATTGAGATAATATATGATTCCTTCCAAAGACATGGAAAAACAGCGGAATCAAGAGATAATTTAAAAAAGTTTGAGGAGGGAAGATGTAAAGAGCTCCAGCATTCTCTGAGTACGCAACTTGGGATATTGTCGGGCCCAGGAGAATATGAAGATTTTAAAGTTTTCATTGCTGTAACTAGATAGTTATCAGTAATGATAGGAGAAAATAAAGAGTTAGAGGAAGAAATAGGATAAGGATAAGGGTAAGCGATATTGTTAATTGAAGAAGTGTAAGTAGATTGAAAGAAATTTGCAAAAAGGTTAGCACTAGTAAAGTCGTTCTTGGATCCCTCATTCTTCAGAAAAAATGTAGGAGGTATAGACGAGCTGTTAAGCTTAGAATTTAAAAATTTATAAAACAGTTTAGGATCCCACTCAATATATATGATATATATTTAATATGGCTTAAATACTGCATATAAATAGAAATATCAGAACACGGAGGGATATAAGAGCACGTTATGAAAATGGAACATGATGGAAACGATACCGTTAAGGCAACTCTTTCCACAACAAGACGGGAAACGGATAAAGTAATTGACTTGGAGCGAAGGGAAGAATTAACTGCAATGAGTACCCCACCACCACGACGAGCTATTCTATCTTTTCTGTAGGATGTAAAGGCTGTAGAAAAAATTTCAGAATTTGAAATTGAGGAAATAAGCCATGTCTCAGAAAAAGCAGAGACTCGAAGAAAGAACTTTGTAAAAATACATCTTTAAGCTTAGACACTAGACATCTATCATTCTGATAACTGATATGTAGTAAATCTGAAGATCGATCTAGTTTTTTGGAGGATTATTACTAATGGTTGTGTCTGATGGAACGTTAATTTTGAAGGAGGCTATTTCCCTAGGTTCAGAGAAATTAAATTTAGATACTGATACATTGCTTGAAGATTTGCTACAATATAGATATAGGTATTAAAAATAAAATTTTAGAAAAAAAAAAGGGGCCAGAGATGAACATTTAAAGTCATGTAAAAATTAGGTTAAATTAAGAAGATAAAGTTTGGATGAAGCCAACCAGGCAGTGAAGATGTGAAATTGAACGCTCCTAACACTAACACTAATGACTTGTGTAAGAATGCTACAAGTGATGCCCCTAATTGCTGCGCCATGTCGATTTTTGCAAACAGCAGGGGGAACAGCCCCCCACCCCAAAAAAAAATAAAAAAAAATAAAAATTATTTATATTTTGTCTTTATTTTGACAATTTATAAACGTAAATAAATAAAAAAATAAATAATTGTCAACGATCGAAAGATAAACCTAGATGAATAGACTCTCCTTTTGGACTCGCTACCAAGAGTGAAAAAATGTCTTGTAGAATTATTATAATTATTCATATTTGTTTCGGCCCAAATTGGCTGCTGAAGGAGTTATGCAGCCTCAGTATTGGCGTCAGCGTTTGCGTTTTCAGGGAGCAGCTTGTTGAAGAAGATAAAGTTTGGATGAAGCCAACCAGACAGTGAAGATGCGAAATTGAACGCTCCTAACACTAACACTAATGACTTGTGTAAGAATGCTACAAGTGATGCCCCTAATTGCTGCGCCATGTCGATTTTTGCAAACAGCTGCGGTGATAGCGGCACAACCAACATAAGTCTATCAAAATATAAAAATTATTTATATTTTGTCTTTATTTTGACAATTTATAAACGTAAATAAATAAAAAAATAAATTATTGTCAACGATCGAAAGAAAAACCTGGATGAATAGACTCTCCTTTTGGACTCGCTACCAAGAGTGAAAAAATGTCTTGTAAAATTATTATAATTATTCATATTTGTTTCGGCCCAAATTGGCTGCTGAAGGAGTTATGCAGCCTCAGTATTGGCGTCAGCGTTTGCGTTTTCAGGGAGCAGCTTGTTGAAGAAGATAAAGTTTGGATGAAGCCAACCAGGCAGTGAAGATGTGAAATTGAACGCTCCTAACACTAACACTAATGACTTGTGTAAGAATGGTACAAGTGATGCCCCTAATTGCTGCGCCATGTCGATTTTTGCAAACAGCTGCGGTGATAGCGGCACAACCAACATAAGTCTATCAAAATATAAAAATTATTTATATTTTGTCTTTATTTTGACAATTTATAAACATAAATAAATAAAAAAATAAATTATTGTCAACGATCGAAAGACAAACCTGGATGAAACGACTCTCCTTTTGGACTCGCTACCAAGAGTGAAAAAATGTCTTGTAAAATTATTATAATTATTCATATTTGTTTCGGCCCAACTTGCCTGCTGAAGGAGTTATGCAGCCTCAGTATTGGCGTCATCCTTTGCGTTTTCAAGGAGCAGCTTGCTGAAGAAGATAAAGTTTGGATGAAGCCAACCAGACAGTGAAGATGCGAAACTGAAGGCTCCTAACACTAGCACTAATGACTTGTGTAAGAATGGTACAAGTGATCCCCCTAATTGCTGCGCCATGTCGATTTTTGCAAACAGCTGCGGTGATAGCGGCACAACCAACATAAGTCTATCAAAATATAAAAATTATTTATATTTTGTCTTTATTTTGACAATTTATAAACATAAATAAATAAAAAAATAAATTATTGTCAACGATCGAAAGACAAACCTGGATGAAACGACTCTCCTTTTGGACTCGCTACCAAGAGTGAAAAAATGTCTTGTAAAATTATTATAATTATTCATATTTGTTTCGGCCCAAATTGGCTGCTGAAGGAGTTATGCAGCCTCAGTATTGGCGTCAGCGTTTGCGTTTTCAGGGAGCAGCTTGCTGAAGAAGATAAAGTTTGGATGAAGCCAACCAGACAGTGAAGATGCGAAATTGAACGCTCCTAACACTAACACTAATGACTTGTGTAAGAATGCTACAAGTGATGCCCCTAATTGCTGCGCCATGTCGATTTTTTGCAAACAGCAGCGGTGACAGCGGCACAACCAACATAAGTCTATCAAAATATAAAAATTATTTATATTTTGTCTTTATTTTGACAATTTATAAACGTAAATAAATAAAAAAATAAATTATTGTCAACGATCGAAAGACAAACCTGGATGAAACGACTCTCCTTTTGGACTCGCTACCAAGAGTGAAAAAATGTCTTGTAAAATTATTATAATTATTCATATTTGTTTCGGCCCAACTTGCCTGCTGAAGGAGTTATGCAGCCTCAGTATTGGCGTCAGCGTTTGCGTTTTCAGGGAGCAGCTTGCTGAAGAAGATAAAGTTTGGATGAAGCCAACCAGACAGTGAAGATGCGAAACTGAACGCTCCTAACACTAGCACTAATGACTTGTGTAAGAATGGTACAAGTGATCCCCCTAATTGCTGCGCCATGTCGATTTTTGCAAACAGCTGCGGTGATAGCGGCACAACCAACATAAGTCTATCAAAATATAAAAATTATTTATATTTTGTCTTTATTTTGACAATTTATAAACATAAATAAATAAAAAAATAAATTATTGTCAACGATCGAAAGACAAACCTGGATGAAACGACTCTCCTTTTGGACTCGCTACCAAGAGTGAAAAAATGTCTTGTAAAATTATTATAATTATTCATATTTGTTTCGGCCCAACTTGCCTGCTGAAGGATTTATGCAGCCTCAGTATTGGCGTCAGCGTTTGCGTTTTCAGGGAGCAGCTTGCTGAAGAAGATAAAGTTTGGATGAAGCCAACCAGACAGTGAAGATGCGAAACTGAACGCTCCTAACACTAGCACTAATGACTTGTGTAAGAATGGTACAAGTGATCCCCCTAATTGCTGCGCCATGTCGATTTTTGCAAACAGCTGCGGTGATAGCGGCACAACCAACATAAGTCTATCAAAATATAAATAAATAAAAAAATAAATTATTGTCAACGATCGAAAGACAAACCTGGATGAAACGACTCTCCTTTTGGACTCGCTACCAAGAGTGAAAAAATGTCTTGTAAAATTATTATAATTATTCATATTTGTTTCGGCCCAACTTGCCTGCTGAAGGAGTTATGCAGCCTCAGTATTGGCGTCAGCGTTTGCGTTTTCAGGGAGCAGCTTGCTGAAGAAGATAAAGTTTGGATGAAGCCAACCAGACAGTGAAGATGCGAAACTGAACGCTCCTAACACTAGCACTAGTGACTTTTGTAAGAATGGTACAAGTGATTCCCCTAATTGCTGCGCCATGTCGATTTTTGCAAACAGCTGCGGTGATAGCGGCACAACCAACATAAGTCTATCAAAATATAAAAATTATTTATATTTTGTCTTTATTTTGACAATTTATAAACGTAAATAAATAAAAAAATAAATTATTGTCAACGATCGAAAAATAAACCTGGATGAAAAGACTCTCCTTTTGGACTCGCTACCAAGAGTGAAAAAATGTCTTGTAAAATTATTATAATTATTCATATTTGTTTCGGCCCAAATTGCCTGCTGAAGGAGTTATGCAGCCTCAGTATTGGCGTCAGCGTTTGCGTTTTCAGGGAGCAGCTTGCTGAAGAAGATAAAGTTTGGATGAAGCCAACCAGACAGTGAAGATGTGAAATTGAACGCTCCTAACACTAGCACTAATGACTTGTGTAAGAATGGTACAAGTGATGCCCCTAATTGCTGCGCCATGTCGATTTTTGCAAACAGCAGCGGTTACAGCGGCACAACCAACATAAGTCTATCAAAATATAAAAATTATTTATATTTTGTCTTTATTTTGACAATTTATAAACGTAAATAAATAAAAAAATAAATTATTGTCAACGATCGAAAGAAAAACCTGGATGAAAAGACTCTCCTTTTGGACTCGCTACCAAGAGTGAAAAAATGTCTTGTAAAATTATTATAATTATTCATATTTGTTTCGGCCCAAATTGCCTGCTGAAGGAGTTATGCAGCCTCAGTATTGGCGTCAGCGTTTGCGTTTTCAGGGAGCAGCTTGCTGAAGAAGATAAAGTTTGGATGAAGCCAACCAGACAGTGAAGATGCGAAATTGAACGCTCCTAACACTAGCACTCACTAATGACTTGTGTAAGAATGGTACAAGTGATGCCCCTAATTGCTGCGCCATGTCGATTTTTTGCAAACAGCAGCGGTTACAGCGGCACAACCAACATAAGTCTATCAAAATATAAAAATTATTTATATTTTGTCTTTATTTTGACAATTTATAAACGTAAATAAATAAAAAAATAAATTATTGTCAACGATCGAAAGATAAACCTGGATGAAAAGACTCTCCTTTTGGACTCGCTACCAAGAGTGAAAAAATGTCTTGTAAAATTATTATAATTATTCATATTTGTTTCGGCCCAAATTGACTGCTGAAGGAGTTATGCAGCCTCAGTATTGGCGTCAGCGTTTGCGTTTTCAGGGAGCAGCTTGCTGAAGAAGATAAAGTTTGGATGAAGCCAACCAGACAGTGAAGATGCGAAACTGAACGCTCCTAACACTAGCACTAATGACTTGTGTAAGAATGGTACAAGTGATGCCCCTAATTGCTGCGCCATGTCGATTTTTGCAAACAACTGCGGTGATAGCGGCACAACCAACATAAGTCTATCAAAATATAAAAATTATTTATATTTTGTCTTTATTTTGACAATTTATAAACGTAAATAAATAAAAAAATAAATTATTGTCAACGATCGAAAGAAAAACCTGGATGAAAAGACTCTCCTTTTGGACTCGCTACCAAGAGTGAAAAAATGTCTTGTAAAATTATTATAATTATTCATATTTGTTTCGGCCCAAATTGCCTGCTGAAGGAGTTATGCAGCCTCAGTATTGGCGTCAGCGTTTGCGTTTTCAGGGAGCAGCTTGCTGAAGAAGATAAAGTTTGGATGAAGCCAACCAGACAGTGAAGATGCGAAACTGAACGCTCCTAACACTAGCACTAATGACTTGTGTAAGAATGGTACAAGTGATGCCCCTAATTGCTGCGCCATGTCGATTTTTGCAAACAGCAGCGGTGATAGCGGCACAACCAACATAAGTCTATCAAAATATAAAAATTATTTATATTTTGTCTTTATTTTGACAATTTATAAACATAAATAAATAAAAAAATAAATTATTGTCAACGATCGAAAGACAAACCTGGATGAAACGACTCTCCTTTTGGACTCGCTACCAAGAGTGAAAAAATGTCTTGTAAAATTATTATAATTATTCATATTTGTTTCGGCACAAATTGGCTGCTGAAGGAGTTATGCAGCCTCAGTATTGGCGTCAGCGTTTGCGTTTTCAGGGAGCAGCTTGCTGAAGAAGATAAAGTTTGGATGAAGCCAACCAGACAGTGAAGATGCGAAACTGAACGCTCCTAACACTAGCACTAATGACTTGTGTAAGAATGGTACAAGTGATCCCCCTAATTGCTGCGCCATGTCGATTTTTGCAAACAGCTGCGGTGATAGCGGCACAACCAACATAAGTCTATCAAAATATAAAAATTATTTATATTTTGTCTTTATTTTGACAATTTATAAACGTAAATAAATAAAAAAATAAATTATTGTCAACGATCGAAAGATAAACCTGGATGAAAAGACTCTCCTTTTGGACTCGCTACCAAGAGTGAAAAAATGTCTTGTAAAATTATTATAATTATTCATATTTGTTTCGGCCCAACTTGCCTGCTGAAGGAGTTATGCAGCCTCAGTATTGGCGTCAGCGTTTGCGTTTTCAGGGAGCAGCTTGCTGAAGAAGATAAAGTTTGGATGAAGCCAACCAGACAGTGAAGATGCGAAATTGAACGCTCCTAACACTAGCACTAATGACTTGTGTAAGAATGGTACAAGTGATCCCCCTAATTGCTGCGCCATGTCGATTTTTGCAAACAGCAGCGGTGACAGCGGCACAACCAACATAAGTCTATCAAAATATAAAAATTATTTATATATTGTCCTTATTTTGACAATTTATAATCGTAAATAAATAAAAAAATAAATTATTGTCAACGATCGAAAGAAAAACCTGGAAAAGACTCTCCTTTTGGACTCGCTACCAAGAGTGAAAAAATGTCTTGTAAAATTATTATAATTATTCATATTTGTTTCGGCCCAAATTGCCTGCTGAAGGAGTTATGCAGCCTCAGTATTGGCGTCAGCGTTTGCGTTTTCAGGGAGCAGCTTGCTGAAGAAGATAAAGTTTGGATGAAGCCAACCAGACAGTGAAGATGCGAAACTGAACGCTCCTAACACTAGCACTAATGACTTTTGTAAGAATGGTACAAGTGATTCCCCTAATTGCTGCGCCATGTCGATTTTTGCAAACAGCTGCGGTGATAGCGGCACAACCAACATAAGTCTATCAAAATATAAAAATTATTTATATTTTGTCTTTATTTTGACAATTTATAAACGTAAATAAATAAAAAAATAAATTATTGTCAACGATCGAAAGATAAACCTGGATGAAAAGACTCTCCTTTTGGACTCGCTACCAAGAGTGAAAAAATGTCTTGTAAAATTATTATAATTATTCATATTTGTTTCGGCCCAACTTGCCTGCTGAAGGAGTTATGCAGCCTCAGTATTGGCGTCAGCGTTTGCGTTTTCAGGGAGCAGCTTGCTGAAGAAGATAAAGTTTGGATGAAGCCAACCAGACAGTGAAGATGCGAAATTGAACGCTCCTAACACTAGCACTAATGACTTGTGTAAGAATGGTACAAGTGATGCCCCTAATTGCTGCGCCATGTCGATTTTTGCAAACAGCAGCGGTGACAGCGGCACAACCAACATAAGTCTATCAAAATATAAAAATTATTTATATTTTGTCTTTATTTTGACAATTTATAAACGTAAATAAATAAAAAAATAAATTATTGTCAACGATCGAAAGACAAACCTGGATGAAACGACTCTCCTTTTGGACTCGCTACCAAGAGTGAAAAAATGTCTTGTAAAATTATTATAATTATTCATATTTGTTTCGGCCCAACTTGCCTGCTGAAGGAGTTATGCAGCCTCAGTATTGGCGTCAGCGTTTGCGTTTTCAGGGAGCAGCTTGCTGAAGAAGATAAAGTTTGGATGAAGCCAACCAGACAGTGAAGATGCGAAACTGAACGCTCCTAACACTAGCACTAATGACTTGTGTAAGAATGGTACAAGTGATGCCCCTAATTGCTGCGCCATGTCGATTTTTGCAAACAGCTGCGGTGATAGCGGCACAACCAACATAAGTCTATAAAAATATAAAAATTATTTATATTTTGTCTTTATTTTGACAATTTATAAACGTAAATAAATAAAAAAATAAATAATTGTCAACGATCGAAAAATAAACCTGGATGAAAAGACTCTCCTTTTGGACTCGCTACCAAGAGTGAAAAAATGTCTTGTAAAATTATTATAATTATTCATATTTGTTTCAGCGTTTGCGTTTTCAGGGAGCAGCTTGCTGAAGAAGATAAAGTTTGGATGAAGCCAACCAGACAGTGAAGATGCGAAACTGAACGCTCCTAACACTAGCACTAATGACTTGTGTAAGAATGGTACAAGTGATGCCCCTAATTGCTGCGCCATGTCGATTTTTTCAAACAGCAAGGGTGACAGCGGCACAACCAACATAAGTCTATCAAAATATAAAAATTATTTATATATTGTCCTTATTTTGACAATTTATAATCGTAAATAAATAAAAAAATAAATTATTGTCAACGATCGAAAGAAAAACCTGGATGAAAAGACTCTCCTTTTGGACTCGCTACCAAGAGTGAAAAAATGTCTTGTAAAATTATTATAATTATTCATATTTGTTTCGGCCCAACTTGCCTGCTGAAGGAGTTATGCAGCCTCAGTATTGGCGTCAGCGTTTGCGTTTTCAGGGAGCAGCTTGCTGAAGAAGATAAAGTTTGGATGAAGCCAACCAGACAGTGAAGATGCGAAATTGAACGCTCCTAACACTAGCACTAATGACTTGTGTAAGAATGGTACAAGTGATGCCCCTAATTGCTGCGCCATGTCGATTTTTTCAAACAGCAGCGGTGACAGCGGCACAACCAACATAAGTCTATCAAAATATAAAAATTATTTATATTTTGTCTTTATTTTGACAATTTATAAACATAAATAAATAAAAAAATAAATTATTGTCAACGATCGAAAAATAAACCTGGATGAAAAGACTCTCCTTTTGGACTCGCTACCAAGAGTGAAAAAATGTCTTGTAAAATTATTATAATTATTCATATTTGTTTCGGCCCAAATTGGCTGCTGAAGGAGTTATGCAGCCTCAGTATTGGCGTCAGCGTTTGCGTTTTCAAGGAGCAGCTTGTTGAAGAAGATAATGTTTGGATGAAGCCAACCAGACAGTGAAGATGCGAAATTGAACGCTCCTAAAAATAGCACTTATGACTTGTGTAAGAATGCTACAAGTGATGCCCCTAATTGCTGCTCCATGTCGATTTTTGCACACAGCTGCGGTGACAGCGGCACAACCAACATAAGTCTATCAAAATATAAAAATTATTTATATATTGTCTTTATTTTGACAATTTATAATCGTAAATAAATAAAAAAATAAATTATTGTCAACGATCGAAAGAAAAACCTGGAAAAGACTCTCCTTTTGGACTCGCTACCAAGAGTGAAAAAATGTCTTGTAAAATTATTATAATGATTCATATTTGTTACGGCCCAAATTGGCTGCTGAAGGAGTTATGCAGCCTCAGTATTGGTGTCAGCGTTTGCGTTTGCACCTTGCTGAAGAAAATAAAGTTTGGATGAAGCCAACCAGACAGTGAAGATTCCAAATTGAACGCTCCTAACACTAGCACTAATGACGTGTGTAAGAATGGTACAAGTGATCCCCCTAATTGCTGCGCCATGTCGATTTTTGCAAACAGCAGCGGTGACAGCGGCACAACCAACATAAGTCTATCAAAATATAAAAATTATTTATATTTTGTCTTTATTTTGACAATTTATAAACGTAAATAAATAAAAAAATAAATTATTGTCAACGATCGAAAGACAAACCTGGATGAAAAGACTCTCCTTTTGGACTCGCTACCAAGAGTGAAAAAATGTCTTGTAAAATTATTATAATTATTCATATTTGTTTCGGCCCAAACTTGCCTGCTGAAGGAGTTATGCAGCCTCAGTATTGGCGTCAGCGTTTGCGTTTTCAGGGAGCAGCTTGCTGAAGAAGATAAAGTTTGGATGAAGCCAACCAGACAGTGAAGATGCGAAATTGAACGCTCCTAACACTAGCACTAATGACTTGTGTAAGAATGGTACAAGTGATGCCCCTAATTGCTGCGCCATGTCGATTTTTGCAAACAGCTGCGGTGATAGCGGCACAACCAACATAAGTCTATCAAAATATAAAAATTATTTATATTTTGTCTTTATTTTGACAATTTATAAACGTAAATAAATAAAAAAATAAATTATTGTCAACGATCGAAAAATAAACCTGGATGAAAAGACTCTCCTTTTGGACTCGCTACCAAGAGTGAAAAAATGTCTTGTAAAATTATTATAATTATTCATATTTGTTTCGGCCCAAATTGCCTGCTGAAGGAGTTATGCAGCCTCAGTATTGGCGTCAGCGTTTGCGTTTTCAGGGAGCAGCTTGCTGAAGAAGATAAAGTTTGGATGAAGCCAACCAGACAGTGAAGATGTGAAATTGAACGCTCCTAACACTAGCACTAATGACTTGTGTAAGAATGGTACAAGTGATGCCCCTAATTGCTGCGCCATGTCGATTTTTGCAAACAGCAGCGGTGACAGCGGCACAACCAACATAAGTCTATCAAAATATAAAAATTATTTATATTTTGTCTTTATTTTGACAATTTATAAACGTAAATAAATAAAAAAATAAATTATTGTCAACGATCGAAAGATAAAAACCTGGATGAAAAGACTCTCCTTTTGGACTCGCTACCAAGAGTGAAAAAATGTCTTGTAAAATTATTATAATTATTCATATTTGTTTCGGCCCAAATTGCCTGCTGAAGGAGTTATGCAGCCTCAGTATTGGCGTCAGCGTTTGCGTTTTCAGGGAGCAGCTTGCTGAAGAAGATAAAGTTTGGATGAAGCCAACCAGACAGTGAAGATGCGAAATTGAACGCTCCTAACACTAGCACTAATGACTTGTGTAAGAATGGTACAAGTGATGCCCCTAATTGCTGCGCCATGTCGATTTTTGCAAACAGCAGCGGTGACAGCGGCACAACCAACATAAGTCTATCAAAATATAAAAATTATTTATATTTTGTCTTTATTTTGACAATTTATAAACGTAAATAAATAAAAAAATAAATTATTGTCAACGATCGAAAGATAAACCTAGATGAATAGACTCTCCTTTTGGACTCGCTACCAAGAGTGAAAAAATGTCTTGTAAAATTATTATAATTATTCATATTTGTTTCGGCCCAAATTGCCTGCTGAAGGAGTTATGCAGCCTCAGTATTGGCGTCAGCGTTTGCGTTTTCAGGGAGCAGCTTGCTGAAGAAGATAAAGTTTGGATGAAGCCAACCAGACAGTGAAGATGCGAAATTGAACGCTCCTAACACTAGCACTAATGACTTGTGTAAGAATGGTACAAGTGATGCCCCTAATTGCTGCGCCATGTCGATTTTTGCAAACAGCAGCGGTGACAGCGGCACAACCAACATAAGTCTATCAAAATATAAAAATTATTTATATTTTGTCTTTATTTTGACAATTTATAAACATAAATAAATAAAAAAATAAATTATTGTCAACGATCGAAAGACAAACCTGGATGAAACGACTCTCCTTTTGGACTCGCTACCAAGAGTGAAAAAATGTCTTGTAAAATTATTATAATTATTCATATTTGTTTCGGCCCAAATTGCCTGCTGAAGGAGTTATGCAGCCTCAGTATTGGCGTCAGCGTTTGCGTTTTCAGGGAGCAGCTTGCTGAAGAAGATAAAGTTTGGATGAAGCCAACCAGACAGTGAAGATGCGAAACTGAACGCTCCTAACACTAGCACTAATGACTTGTGTAAGAATGGTACAAGTGATGCCCCTAATTGCTGCGCCATGTCGATTTTTGCAAACAGCAGCGGTGACAGCGGCACAACCAACATAAGTCTATCAAAATATAAAAATTATTTATATTTTGTCTTTATTTTGACAATTTATAAACGTAAATAAATAAAAAAATAAATAATTGTCAACGATCGAAAGATAAACCTTGATGAAAAGACTCTCCTTTTGGACTCGCTACCAAGAGTGAAAAAATGTCTTGTAAAATTATTATAATTATTCATATTTGTTTCGGCCCAAATTGACTGCTGAAGGAGTTATGCAGCCTCAGTATTGGCGTCAGCGTTTGCGTTTTCAGGGAGCAGCTTGCTGAAGAAGATAAAGTTTGGATGAAGCCAACCAGACAGTGAAGATGCGAAATTGAACGCTCCT
The DNA here is from genome assembly GCA_018150835.1 of Drosophila repletoides. Taxonomy (NCBI): domain Eukaryota; kingdom Metazoa; phylum Arthropoda; class Insecta; order Diptera; family Drosophilidae; genus Drosophila; species Drosophila repletoides. The sequence continues at coordinate 2,359,504 of JAECWQ010000228.1, forward strand.
AACACTATCACTAATGACTTGTGTAAGAATGGTACAAGTGATGCCCCTAATTGCTGCGCCATGTCGATTTTTGCAAACAGCAGCGGTGACAGCGGCACAACCAACATAAGTCTATCAAAATATAAAAATTATTTATATTTTGTCTTTATTTTGACAATTTATAAACGTAAATAAATAAAAAAAATAAATTATTTTCAACGATCGAAAGAAAATCCTGGATGAAAAGACTCTCCTTTTGGACTCGCTACCAAGAGTGAAAAAATGTCTTGTAAAATTATTATAATTATTCATATTTGTTTCGGCCCAAATTGCCTGCTGAAGGAGTTATGCAGCCTCAGTATTGGCGTCAGCGTTTGCGTTTTCAGGGAGCAGCTGGCTGAAGAAGATAAAATTTGGATGAAGCCAACCAGACAGTGAAGATGCGAAATTGAACGCTCCTAACACTATCACTAATGACTTGTGTAAGAATGGTACAAGTGATGCCCCTAATTGCTGCGCCATGTCGATTTTTGCAAACAGCAGCGGTTACAGCGGCACAATCAACATAAGTCTATAAAAATATAAAAATTATTTATATTTTGTCTTTATTTTGACAATTTATAAACGTAAATAAATAAAAAAATAAATTATTGTCAACGATCGAAAAATAAACCTGGATGAAAAGACTCTCCTTTTGGACTCGCTACCAAGAGTGAAAAAATGTCTTGTAAAATTATTATAATTATTCATATTTGTTTCGGCCCAAATTGACTGCTGAAGGAGTTATGCAGCCTCAGTATTGGCGTCAGCGTTTGCGTTTTCAGGGAGCAGCTTGCTGAAGAAGATAAAGTTTGGATGAAGCCAACCAGACAGTGAAGATGTGAAACTGAACGCTCCTAACACTAGCACTAATGACTTGTGTAAGAATGGTACAAGTGATCCCCCTAATTGCTGCGCCATGTCGATTTTTTCAAACAGCAAGGGTGACAGCGGCACAACCAACATAAGTCTATCAAAATATAAAAATTATTTATATTTTGTCTTTATTTTGACAATTTATAAACGTAAATAAATAAAAAAATAAATTATTGTCAACGATCGAAAGATAAACCTGGATGAAAAGACTCTCCTTTTGGACTCGCTACCAAGAGTGAAAAAATGTCTTGTAAAATTATTATAATTATTCATATTTGTTTCGGCCCAAATTGGCTGCTGAAGGAGTTATGCAGCCTCAGTATTGGCGTCAGCGTTTGCGTTTTCAGGGAGCAGCTTGCTGAAGAAGATAAAGTTTGGATGAAGCCAACCAGACAGTGAAGATGCGAAATTGAACGCTCCTAACACTAGCACTAATAACTTGTGTAAGAATGGTACAAGTGATGCCCCTAATTGCTGCGCCATGTCGATTTTTGCAAACAGCAGCGGTTACAGCGGCACAACCAACATAAGTCTATCAAAATATAAAAATTATTTATATTTTGTCTTTATTTTGACAATTTATAAACGTAAATAAATAAAAAAATAAATAATTGTCAACGATCGAAAAATAAACCTGGATGAAAAGACTCTCCTTTTGGACTCGCTACCAAGAGTGAAAAAATGTCTTGTAAAATTATTATAATTATTCATATTTGTTTCGGCCCAAATTGGCTGCTGAAGGAGTTATGCAGCCTCAGTATTGGCGTCAGCGTTTGCGTTTTCAGGGAGCAGCTTGCTGAAGAAGATAAAGTTTGGATGAAGCCAACCAGACAGTGAAGATGTGAAATTGAACGCTCCTAACACTAACACTAATGACTTGTGTAAGAATGGTACAAGTGATGCCCCTAATTGCTGCGCCATGTCGATTTTTGCAAACAGCAGCGGTGACAGCGGCACAACCAACATAAGTCTATCAAAATATAAAAATTATTTATATTTTGTCTTTATTTTGACAATTTATAAACATAAATAAATAAAAAAATAAATTATTGTCAACGATCGAAAGACAAACCTGGATGAAAAGACTCTCCTTTTGGACTCGCTACCAAGAGTGAAAAAATGTCTTGTAAAATTATTATAATTATTCATATTTGTTTCGGCCCAAATTGCCTGCTGAAGGAGTTATGCAGCCTCAGTATTGGCGTCAGCGTTTGCGTTTTCAGGGAGCAGCTTGCTGAAGAAGATAAAGTTTGGATGAAGCCAACCAGACAGTGAAGATGCGAAATTGAACGCTCCTAACACTAGCACTAATGACTTGTGTAAGAATGGTACAAGTGATGCCCCTAATTGCTGCGCCATGTCGATTTTTGCAAACAGCAGCGGTTACAGCGGCACAACCAACATAAGTCTATCAAAATATAAAAATTATTTATATTTTGTCTTTATTTTGACAATTTATAAACGTAAATAAATAAAAAAATAAATTATTGTCAACGATCGAAAGATAAACCTGGATGAAAAGACTCTCCTTTTGGACTCGCTACCAAGAGTGAAAAAATGTCTTGTAAAATTATTATAATTATTCATATTTGTTTCGGCCCAAATTGGCTGCTGAAGGAGTTATGCAGCCTCAGTATTGGCGTCAGCGTTTGCGTTTTCAGGGAGCAGCTTGCTGAAGAAGATAAAGTTTGGATGAAGCCAACCAGACAGTGAAGATGTGAAATTGAACGCTCCTAACACTAGCACTAATGACTTGTGTAAGAATGGTACAAGTGATGCCCCTAATTGCTGCGCCATGTCGATTTTTGCAAACAGCAGCGGTGACAGCGGCACAACCAACATAAGTCTATCAAAATATAAAAATTATTTATATTTTGTCTTTATTTTGACAATTTATAAACGTAAATAAATAAAAAAATAAATTATTGTCAACGATCGAAAGAAAAACCTGGATGAAAAGACTCTCCTTTTGGACTCGCTACCAAGAGTGAAAAAATGTCTTGTAAAATTATTATAATTATTCATATTTGTTTCGGCCCAAATTGACTGCTGAAGGAGTTATGCAGCCTCAGTATTGGCGTCAGCGTTTGCGTTTTCAGGGAGCAGCTTGCTGAAGAAGATAAAGTTTGGATGAAGCCAACCAGACAGTGAAGATGTGAAATTGAACGCTCCTAACACTAACACTAATGACTTGTGTAAGAATGGTACAAGTGATGCCCCTAATTGCTGCGCCATGTCGATTTTTGCAAACAGCAGCGGTGACAGCGGCACAACCAACATAAGTCTATCAAAATATAAAAATTATTTATATTTTGTCTTTATTTTGACAATTTATAAACGTAAATAAATAAAAAAATAAATTATTGTCAACGATCGAAAGAAAAACCTGGATGAAAAGACTCTCCTTTTGGACTCGCTACCAAGAGTGAAAAAATGTCTTGTAAAATTATTATAATTATTCATATTTGTTTCGGCCCAAATTGGCTGCTGAAGGAGTTATGCAGCCTCAGTATTGGCGTCAGCGTTTGCGTTTTCAGGGAGCAGCTTGCTGAAGAAGATAAAGTTTGGATGAAGCCAACCAGACAGTGAAGATGCGAAATTGAACGCTCCTAACACTAACACTAATGACTTGTGTAAGAATGGTACAAGTGATGCCCCTAATTGCTGCGCCATGTCGATTTTTGCAAACAGCAGCGGTGACAGCGGCACAACCAACATAAGTCTATCAAAATATAAAAATTATTTATATTTTGTCTTTATTTTGACAATTTATAAACGTAAATAAATAAAAAAATAAATTATTGTCAACGATCGAAAGAAAAACCTGGAAAAGACTCTCCTTTTGGACTCGCTACCAAGAGTGAAAAAATGTCTTGTAAAATTATTATAATGATTCTTATTTGTTACGGCCCAAATTGGCTGCTGAAGGAGTTATGCAGCCTCAGTATTGGCGTCAGCGTTTGCGTTTTCAGGGAGCAGCTTGTTGAAGAAGATAAAGTTTGGATGAAGCCAACCAGACAGTGAAGATGCGAAACTGAACGCTCCTAACACTAACACTAATGACTTGTGTAAGAATGGTACAAGTGATGCCCCTAATTGCTGCGCCATGTCGATTTTTGCAAACAGCAGCGGTGACAGCGGCACAACCAACATAAGTCTATCAAAATATAAAAATTATTTATATTTTGTCTTTATTTTGACAATTTATAAACGTAAATAAATAAAAAAATAAATTATTGTCAACGATCGAAAGATAAACCTGGATGAAAAGACTCTCCTTTTGGACTCGCTACCAAGAGTGAAAAAATGTCTTGTAAAATTATTATAATTATTCATATTTGTTTCGGCCCAAATTGACTGCTGAAGGAGTTATGCAGCCTCAGTATTGGCGTCAGCGTTTGCGTTTTCAGGGAGCAGCTTGCTGAAGAAGATAAAATTTGGATGAAGCCAACCAGACAGTGAAGATGCGAAATTTAACGCTCCTAACACTATCACTAATGACTTGTGTAAGAATGGTACAAGTGATGCCCCTAATTGCTGCGCCATGTCGATTTTTGCAAACAGCAGCGGTGACAGCGGCACAACCAACATAAGTCTATCAAAATATAAAAATTATTTATATTTTGTCTTTATTTTGACAATTTATAAACGTAAATAAATAAAAAAATAAATTATTGTCAACGATCGAAAGAAAAACCTGGATGAAAAGACTCTCCTTTTGGACTCGCTACCAAGAGTGAAAAAATGTCTTGTAAAATTATTATAATTATTCATATTTGTTACGGCCCAAATTGGCTGCTGAAGGAGTTATGCAGCCTCAGTATTGGCGTCAGCGTTTGCGTTTTCAGGGAGCAGCTTGCTGAAGAAGATAAAGTTTGGATGAAGCCAACCAGACAGTGAAGATGCGAAATTGAACGCTCCTAACACTAACACTAATGACTTGTGTAAGAATGGTACAAGTGATGCCCCTAATTGCTGCGCCATGTCGATTTTTTCAAACAGCAGCGGTGACAGCGGCACAACCAACATAAGTCTATCAAAATATAAAAATTATTTATATTTTGTCTTTATTTTGACAATTTATAAACGTAAATAAATAAAAAAATAAATTATTGTCAACGATCGAAAGATAAACCTGGATGAAAAGACTCTCCTTTTGGACTCGCTACCAAGAGTGAAAAAATGTCTTGTAAAATTATTATAATTATTCATATTTGTTTCGGCCCAAATTGCCTGCTGAAGGAGTTATGCAGCCTCAGTATTGGCGTCAGCGTTTGCGTTTTCAGGGAGCAGCTTGCTGAAGAAGATAAAGTTTGGATGAAGCCAACCAGACAGTGAAGATGCGAAATTGAACGCTCCTAACACTAGCACTAATGACTTGTGTAAGAATGGTACAAGTGATGCCCCTAATTGCTGCGCCATGTCGATTTTTGCAAACAGCAGCGGTGACAGCGGCACAACCAACATAAGTCTATCAAAATATAAAAATTATTTATATTTTGTCTTTATTTTGACAATTTATAAACGTAAATAAATAAAAAAATAAATTATTGTCAACGATCGAAAGATAAACCTGGATGAAAAGACTCTCCTTTTGGACTCGCTACCAAGAGTGAAAAAATGTCTTGTAAAATTATTATAATTATTCATATTTGTTTCGGCCCAAATTGCCTGCTGAAGGAGTTATGCAGCCTCAGTATTGGCGTCAGCGTTTGCGTTTTCAGGGAGCAGCTTGCTGAAGAAGATAAAGTTTGGATGAAGCCAACCAGACAGTGAAGATGCGAAATTGAACGCTCCTAACACTAGCACTAATGACTTGTGTAAGAATGGTACAAGTGATGCCCCTAATTGCTGCGCCATGTCGATTTTTGCAAACAGCAGCGGTGACAGCGGCACAACCAACATAAGTCTATCAAAATATAAAAATTATTTATATTTTGTCTTTATTTTGACAATTTATAAACGTAAATAAATAAAAAAATAAATTATTGTCAACGATCGAAAGACAAACCTGGATGAAAAGACTCTCCTTTTGGACTCGCTACCAAGAGTGAAAAAATGTCTTGTAAAATTATTATAATTATTCATATTTGTTTCGGCCCAAATTGCCTGCTGAAGGAGTTATGCAGCCTCAGTATTGGCGTCAGCGTTTGCGTTTTCAGGGAGCAGCTTGCTGAAGAAAATAAAGTTTGGATAAAGCCAACCAGACAGTGAAGATGTGAAATTGAACGCTCCTAACACTAACACTAATGACTTGTGTAAGAATGGTACAAGTGATGCCCCTAATTGCTGCGCCATGTCGATTTTTGCAAACAGCAGGACAGCGGCACAACCAACATAAGTCTATCAAAATATAAAAATTATTTATATTTTGTCTTTATTTTGACAATTTATAAACGTAAATAAATAAAAAAATAAATTATTGTCAACGATCGAAAGATAAACCTGGATGAAAAGACTCTCCTTTTGGACTCGCTACCAAGAGTGAAAAAATGTCTTGTATAAATTATTATAATTATTCATATTTTTTTTGGCCCAAATTGCTTCCGAAAAAAAATTTAAAAACTATTTTTTTTGGTTAAATTTTTTGTTTTTGAGGAGAAAAAAAAAAAAAAAAAAAAAAAAAAAAAAAAAAAAAAAAAAAAAAAAAAAAAAAAAAAAAAAAAAAAAAAAAAAAAATAAAATTTTCAAACAGCAGCGGTGACAGCGGCACAACCAACATAAGTCTATCAAAATATAAAAATTATTTATATTTTGTCTTTATTTTGACAATTTATAAACGTAAATAAATAAAAAAATAAATTATTGTCAACGATCGAAAGACAAACCTGGATGAAACGACTCTCCTTTTGGACTCGCTACCAAGAGTGAAAAAATGTCTTGTAAAATTATTATAATTATTCATATTTGTTTCGGCCCAACTTGCCTGCTGAAGGAGTTATGCAGCCTCAGTATTGGCGTCAGCGTTTGCGTTTTCAGGGAGCAGCTTGCTGAAGAAGATAAAGTTTGGATGAAGCCAACCAGACAGTGAAGATGCGAAATTGAACGCTCCTAACACTAGCACTAATGACTTGTGTAAGAATGGTACAAGTGATGCCCCTAATTGCTGCGCCATGTCGATTTTTGCACACAGCAGCGGTGACAGCGGCACAACCAACATAAGTCTATCAAAATATAAAAATTATTTATATTTTGTCTTTATTTTGACAATTTATAAACGTAAATAAATAAAAAATAAATTATTGTCAACGATCGAAAAATAAACCTGGATGAAAAGACTCTCCTTTTGGACTCGCTACCAAGAGTGAAAAAATGTCTTGTAAAATTATTATAATTATTCATATTTGTTACGGCTCAAATTGCCTGCTGAAGGAGTTATGCAGCCTCAGTATTGGCGTCAGCGTTTGCGTTTTCAGGGAGCAGCTTACTGAAGAAGATAAAGTTTGGATGAAGCCAACCAGACAGTGAAGATGTGAAATTGAACGCTCCTAACACTAACACTAATGACTTGTGTAAGAATGGTACAAGTGATGCCCCTAATTGCTGCGCCATGTCGATTTTTGCAAACAGCAGCGGTTACAGCGGCACAACCAACATAAGTCTATCAAAATATAAAAAATATTTATATATTGTCCTTATTTTGACAATTTATAATCGTAAATAAATAAAAAAATAAATTATTGTCAACGATCGAAAGAAAAACCTGGAAAAGACTCTCCTTTTGGACTCGCTACCAAGAGTGAAAAAATGTCTTGTAAAATTATTATAATGATTCATATTTGTTACGACCCAAATTTGCTGCTGAAGGAGTTATGCAGCTTCAGTATTGGCGTCAGCGTTTGCGTTTTCAGGGAGCAGTGAAGATGCGAAACTGAACGCTCCTAACACTAACACTAATGACTTGTGTAAGAATGGTACAAGTGATGCCCCTAATTGCTGCGCCATGTCGATTTTCGCAAACAACTGCGGTGATAGCGGCACAACCAACATAAGTCTATCAAAATATAAAAATTATTTATATTTTGTCTTTATTTTGACAATTTGTAAACGTAAATAAATAAAAAAATAAATAATTGTCAACGATCGAAAAATAAACCTGGTTGAAAAGACTCTCCTTTTGGACTTGCTGCCAAGAGTGAAAAAATGTCTTGTAAAATTATTATAATTATTCATATTTGTTTCGGCCCAACTTGCCTGCTGAAGGAGTTATGCAGCCTCAGTATTGGCGTCAGCGTTTGCGTTTTCAGGGAGCAGCTTGCTGAAGAAGATAAAGTTTGGATGAAGCCAACCAGACAGTGAAGATGTGAAATTGAACGCTCCTAACACTAACACTAATGACTTGTGTAAGAATGGTACAAGTGATGCCCCTAATTGCTGCGCCATGTCGATTTTTGCAAACAGCAGCGGTGACAGCGGCACAACCAACATAAGTCTATCAAAATATAAAAATTATTTATATATTGTCCTTATTTTGACAATTTATAATCGTAAATAAATAAAAAAATAAATTATTGTCAACGATCGAAAGAAAAACCTGGAAAAGACTCTCCTTTTGGACTCGCTACCAAGAGTGAAAAAATGTCTTGTAAAATTATTATAATTATTCATATTTGTTTCGGCCCAACTTGCCTGCTGAAGGAGTTATGCAGCCTCAGTATTGGCGTCAGCGTTTGCGTTTTCAGGGAGCAGCTTGCTGAAGAAGATAAAGTTTGGATGAAGCCAACCAGACAGTGAAGATGCGAAATTGAACGCTCCTAACACTAGCACTAATGACTTGTGTAAGAATGGTACAAGTGATCCCCCTAATTGCTGCGCCATGTCGATTTTTTCAAACAGCAAGGGTGACAGCGGCACAACCAACATAAGTCTATCAAAATATAAAAATTATTTATATTTTGTCTTTATTTTGACAATTTATAAACGTAAATAAATAAAAAAATAAATAATTGTCAACGATCGAAAGAAAAACCTGGATGAAAAGACTCTCCTTTTGGACTCGCTACCAAGAGTGAAAAAATGTCTTGTAAAATTATTATAATTATTCATATTTGTTTCGGCCCAACTTGCCTGCTGAAGGAGTTATGCAGCCTCAGTATTGGCGTCAGCGTTTGCGTTTTCAGGGAGCAGCTTGCTGAAGAAGATAAAGTTTGGATGAAGCCAACCAGACAGTGAAGATGCGAAACTGAACGCTCCTAACACTAGCACTAATGACTTGTGTAAGAATGGTACAAGTGATGCCCCTAATTGCTGCGCCATGTCGATTTTTGCAAACAGCAGCGGTGACAGCGGCACAACCAACATAAGTCTATCAAAATATAAAAATTATTTATATTTTGTCTTTATTTTGACAATTTATAAACGTAAATAAATAAAAAAATAAATTATTGTCAACGATCGAAAGATAAACCTGGATGAAAAGACTCTCCTTTTGGACTCGCTACCAAGAGTGAAAAAATGTCTTGTAAAATTATTATAATTATTCATATTTGTTACGGCCCAAATTGCCTGCTGAAGGAGTTATGCAGCCTCAGTATTGGCGTCAGCGTTTGCGTTTTCAGGGAGCAGCTTGCTGAAGAAGATAAAGTTTGGATGAAGCCAACCAGACAGTGAAGATGTGAAATTGAACGCTCCTAACACTAACACTAATGACTTGTGTAAGAATGGTACAAGTGATGCCCCTAATTGCTGCGCCATGTCGATTTTTTCAAACAGCAGCGGTGACAGCGGCACAACCAACATAAGTCTATCAAAATATAAAAATTATTTATATTTTGTCTTTATTTTGACAATTTATAAACGTAAATAAATAAAAAAATAAATTATTGTCAACGATCGAAAGATAAACCTGGATGAAAAGACTCTCCTTTTGGACTCGCTACCAAGAGTGAAAAAATGTCTTGTAAAATTATTATAATTATTCATATTTGTTTCGGCCCAAATTGGCTGCTGAAGGAGTTATGCAGCCTCAGTATTGGCGTCAGCGTTTGCGTTTTCAGGGAGCAGCTTGCTGAAGAAGATAAAGTTTGGATGAAGCCAACCAGACAGTGAAGATGCGAAATTGAACGCTCCTAACACTAACACTAATGACTTGTGTAAGAATGGTACAAGTGATGCCCCTAATTGCTGCGCCATGTCAATTTTTTTCAAACAGCAGCGGTGATAGCGGCACAACCAACATAAGTCTATCAAAGTATACAAATTATTTATATTTTGTCTTTATTTTGACAATTTATAAACGTAAATAAATAAAAAAATAAATTATTGTCAACGATCGAAAGATAAACCTGGATGAAAAGACTCTCCTTTTGGACTCGCTACCAAGAGTGAAAAAATGTCTTGTAAAATTATTATAATTATTCATATTTGTTTCGGCCCAACTTGCCTGCTGAAGGAGTTATGCAGCCTCAGTATTGGCGTCAGCGTTTGCGTTTTCAGGGAGCAGCTTGCTGAAGAAGATAAAGTTTGGATGAAGCCAACCAGACAGTGAAGATGCGAAATTGAACGCTCCTAACACTAACACTAATGACTTGTGTAAGAATGGTACAAGTGATCCCCCTAATTGCTGCGCCATGTCGATTTTTTCAAACAGCAAGGGTGACAGCGGCACAACCAACATAAGTCTATCAAAATATAAAAATTATTTATATTTTGTCTTTATTTTGACAATTTATAAACGTAAATAAATAAAAAAATAAATTATTGTCAACGATCGAAAGAAAAACCTGGATGAAAAGACTCTCCTTTTGGACTCGCTACCAAGAGTGAAAAAATGTCTTGTAAAATTATTATAATTATTCATATTTGTTTCGGCCCAAATTGGCTGCTGAAGGAGTTATGCAGCCTCAGTATTGGCGTCAGCGTTTGCGTTTGCACCTTGCTGAAGAAGATAAAGTTTGGATGAAGCCAACCAGACAGTGAAGATGCGAAATTGAACGCTCCTAACACTAGCACTAATGACTTGTGTAAGAATGGTACAAGTGATGCCCTTAATTGCTGCGCCATGTCGATTTTTGCAAACAGCAGCGGTGACAGCGGCACAACCAACATAAGTCTATCAAAATATAAAAATTATTTATATTTTGTCTTTATTTTGACAATTTATAAACGTAAATAAATAAAAAAATAAATAATTGTCAACGATCGAAAAATAAACCTGGATGAAAAGACTCCCCTTTTGGACCCCCTAAAAAAAAAAAAAAAAATTATTTAAAAATTTTTATTATTTTTTTTTTTTTTTTACCAAAAAAATTGCTGAAGGAGTTATGCAGCCTCAGTATTGGCGTCAGCGTTTGCGTTTTCAGGGAGCAGCTTGCTGAAGAAGATAAAGTTTGGATGAAGCCAACCAGACAGTGAAGATGCGAAATTGAACGCTCCTAACACTAACACTAATGACTTGTGTAAGAATGGTACAAGTGATCCCCCTAATTGCTGCGCCATGTCGATTTTTTCAAACAGCAAGGGTGACAGCGGCACAACCAACATAAGTCTATCAAAATATAAAAATTATTTATATTTTGTCTTTATTTTGACAATTTATAAACGTAAATAAATAAAAAAATAAATTATTGTCAACGATCGAAAGATAAACCTGGATGAAAAGACTCTCCTTTTGGACTCGCTACCAAGAGTGAAAAAATGTCTTGTAAAATTATTATAATTATTCATTTTTTTTTCCCCCCAAACTGCCCCAAAAAGGAATAAAAAAAAAAAAAAATTTGGGAAAATTTTTTTTTTTAAGGGGAAAAAAAAAAAAAAAAAAAAAAAAAAAAAAAAAAAAAAAAAAAAAAAAAAAAAAAAAAAAAAAAAAAAAAAAAAAAAAATAATGACTTGTGTAAGAATGGTACAATGTGATGCCCCTAATTGCTGCGCCATGTCGATTTTTGCAAACAGCAGCGGTGACAGCGGCACAACCAACATAAGTCTATCAAAATATAAAAATTATTTATATTTTGTCTTTATTTTGACAATTTATAAACGTAAATAAATAAAAAAATAAATTATTGTCAACGATCGAAAGATAAACCTGGATGAAAAGACTCTCCTTTTGGACTCGCTACCAAGAGTGAAAAAATGTCTTGTAAAATTATTATAATTATTCATATTTGTTTCGGCCCAACTTGCCTGCTGAAGGAGTTATGCAGCCTCAGTATTGGCGTCAGCGTTTGCGTTTTCAGGGAGCAGCTTGCTGAAGAAGATAAAGTTTGGATGAAGCCAACCAGACAGTGAAGATGCGAAATGAACGCTCCTAACACTAGCACTAATGACTTGTGTAAGAATGGTACAAGTGATGCCCCTAATTGCTGCGCCATGTCGATTTTTGCAAACAGCAGCGGTGACAGCGGCACAACCAACATAAGTCTATCAAAATATAT